>JAHKKF010520127.1:10622-73586 GCA_019740295.1 Labeo calbasu | reverse complement strand
ATTACATCCAGCAACACAACACCTCAATCGCTCAGTCGGAGATATTCTTGTCTAACTTACATCCCTGCTCCGGCATCGAAACAATGGAGGTCGGACTGAGACAGCTGATCTGAGGTAAGACGCTCATGTCAATCAACTATTGCGGGAGCGAGGCATCTGAGAATGCCTCAATTTGAAAAAGGGGATAGTATTTTTACAGATGAATTAAAAACCACTGTATGGATTTTTATCATTATAGGGTAGATTTGTACATACATTGCCAACACACATTAATGTTCAAACAACATGTAAAAGTGAACTTAGCATTTTGTTTGTGCGTACATATTGCAGCGCATGTTTCATTTAGTTGTTTTATGCATTTTCTGTCATTCACTCTTCTGTGCAACTGACAAGCCTACCTTTTTACCTCAAATATTTATTTTTTATTCACTTATTTGTTTACATAGTTTTATGAACACATCTTTGTATTTATTTATTTATCTGTTTTTGTATCTACCACTTGCTGATTGTTTGTCTATGTGTTTCTGTATGTGTAAATGAGAAGAAAATAATGAAAATTTGATTAAAAAAAAAAATAGATAGTTTCCTTTTCCTTTTAAAACCGGAAAAGAGAAGTCAAAGCAGATGCATAATAATTTAGTACATTTGGTTTGCTTTAACTGATTCCACTTCCATTTGACCAGCCTTGTATGGACAGACACTATGACCAAAGTCTTGCATCATCCTATAAATAATTATGGGAACGGTAAAATTTCTGTTTTTGGAAGAAGTCTCATGTTTAGCAAGGCTGCATTTATTTGACAAAAATACAGTTAAAAACAAAACAATAATACTGGGAAATTATTCTGTTTTCTCTTGTAATATACTTTAAAATGTAATTTATTTCTGTGATGTCAAAGCAGACTTTTTTTTTTTTTTTAATTATAAACGACTCTACTGTCATTTGTGATTAATTGAACGCATCCTTGCGTAAAAAAGTATTTATTTCTTTAAAAAAAAAATCTTACTGACAAACATTTAAACAGTAGTATATGTGCAAATAATAACACAGTTCTGCCTACTTATACTCACATGGTACAGGAGAAACTCTAACAGCAGATTCATTTCTACTGCTGCACGTATGTACTGTCATAACACCTAACCCTAGCACCAAATGATGTCTTTCAATAAAACACCCCCGAAGGAGAGCTTATCTTGATCATAACATTCAGACAAACAGTTTAAAACATCCTCTCCCACTTTCACACTCACCAGTCATGGGGTCAAATAGCTGGTTGGCTTCAAGGTCAGTGAATGTGTTCATGCAGCAGGGGCAGCGGAAGGATGCTCTGTTAGTTGAGTCCCGTTCGTCCGTCTCAATGCGTCTGCGCATGTGGTCCAGCTTGTACTTCACCACATTAACCAGCAGCCGGTAGTTAATGAAATAGTAATTGTGACGCGTCGTCTTGCCGTCCGGCGCCGTCTCCACGCGCATACGGCATTTGACAAACTTGTCGGCCTTGAGTGTGTTCAGAACCGAGCGCAGCTGCTTGCGGTCGAACTTGAGCAGTTCCAGCATGTCCTCTTCACGGACACAAGGATTCCGGATCAGCACATCCAGAGCGAGAGCATGCTCAATGCCATAGAAACCTCGCACAACCTGCTTGGCCAGCCGTTTTAGAGAGGCAGGGACCTCTGTGAGCAGCTCTGGTTCAGTCATGACGGAGGAGAGGGAAAGAGTAAAACTAAACAGAGGAAGGATGGAGTAACAGCAAAAGCAGGAGATGGAAGTATTTTCAAGACCAGGAACTATATGTTTTTAGGAAGAATAGGAATGGATTTTAATAGGAAGGATCAGCTGGTCTGGTATTCAAAAAGGTAATCAAGTGGATGACTTTGGCATTGTACAACAGTGATCTGTGAAAAGTGGAAGAACAGAAAAAGAGATTAGTTACATATATGATCCAATAACGGTTTATATGTGCATCCAAATGTCAACAGTTTTATTTCTTTCTTTAGAGAGAAAATGGTAGCAAAAACTGGTTTTAACTTTCCCTGCTATAAATATGACAAACAGCTATTTTTCCACAACATATGTTTGTGTCAGAAAAAATTCTAGAAATATTTTCTATGAAAACAAAAACAAAAAAACTTAACTTCCAGACAGCTGGAAACTCATAAAAAAATTGTTTGGTGCAATATATTACAGATGTTCCCAAGATTATCACAAGTAATTCTCACAGTTTCATTCTATGAACAATCTATGTTAGCTAGCTAGATAATATTACATTAATGACATTTAAATCAACACAATTCACAACAACAATGATCAATTCATTACAATTATTTATTTATTTATATACAATATTATAATATGCATGTTAACAGACAGCTAAATATATAAATGTAAGGGGGCTCACTGTGTTGGAGGGTCACATGTTTATTCAGTTTAAATTAGTTTAAATTTAGAAAGAAGAGAAATTTAGTAATATTTATTAGTCATTGAGTCCGGCTACGAATGCATAATGTATGAATTACATGAAGCAAAACAATGTGACAGTGCAGCTCACTAACGTTACCCAATGAAGCTTCATTTTTCTTATTGGGGATTTAATATTAGACTCTCGAAATTGATTATATTGAAAGATACGGATAGATTAATACCGTCAACAAAATGAATAACATACAGGAAAGTTAGACATAAAAACAGCTCAAACCTTTTCCTCCTCTTTACATCTGAACAAGTTTCCTAGTTCAGCATCACGCTAACGTTCAGCGGAAATGACGCATAAGATGTTGCTGAAAAGTCTAAAGGCGATTTAAAAAAAATCATTTATAATTATTAATGTAAAAGTTATGTATTACTTAATGTAAATTCATTCCGTTGGAATACATTTAAGATAGCAAATAAATGTTCATATATTTAGCCCGAAACAAAAAACAATGAAATAATAATAATAATGAAAACTGTGTTAAAGGACCATTTTGTTGTGTCTCAGTATCACTGAATATTCCAGTCAACGGGATATAAACTATAAACTAAGCGTTTATATTTTTGACCCGAAGTTATTTTGCATTAAATTCTTATGTGAGGTTATATTTGACATAATATGACTTTTGTCATAGAATGATGTGCAGCCGCTTCCGCTTTAGTGCTTCCTTGTTGCTTCCACAGTCTGTTTCCACGTGTGTTCAGAGTGATGCCAGTAAACAGTAAGAGAGAGCAAGGAAAAGATGTTGCTGTGAGTCTGACAGTATTTATATTTTGTTGGGTTTCATTTAAACTGGATCAGCTCAGATCTGAAAACTTTATAAAGGTCAAATAGGGCGGTGAAAATTATGTTATACCGCTAACAAAAAGTGCCAATAGTATTACATACCATGGTAATAGTAATACTATTTTACTCCTAGTAAGTACCATTGCATATAATTTTGGAAATCAAACAATATATGGTATGTCCATCTGATCTTGTTACCATAATATGGTACTACCACAGTACCTTTTAAAGAGCATTACAATATATAATTAATAAATGTATTTATATTATAGTGCATTTATTTAATGTGTTTATATTATATACATTATAATTATAATAATACGTTTTTTGTAACATCAGTCTGTACTCTGCATGTTGTATTTGATATGGTATGTTTGATTTTGAGGGGATAGTCAACCAAAATGTAAATATTTTGTTATCATACTCACTCTCATGTTGTGTTACTTTCTTCTGTGGAATTAACTTATTATCCCCATATTTTCGTTTACATTTTCTCAACAGGTGCAGGGGACTAATGACAGCAGCGTGGTCAGTAAGGTGTCGGCAGCGGCACAGGGCTACTTCCACGATGATTTCCTTAAGCATTTTGTGTGCAAAGTGTCAAGAAGAGCTCCACTGATTAATAGGTAAATGTTCAGTTCTTGCCCCGTAAGTGATTATATTTTCATAAAACAGATGCATTATTTCTTATTTGTGTATATTTTCTGTCCCAGAGGTTATTATGTGCGCTGGAAAGCAGTCGATCACTGTGTGAAGCAGTTTTTCCATGCCACAAAATCCTGCTCGAGGAGACAGGTGGGATGAAATGTTCACCTTTTGTGTATGAGTGTTTTTACTGTAAAAAAAAAAGAATACCTTGATCATATCCGTCTCTTAATCCCAGATTCTGTCACTAGGAGCCGGGTTTGACTCATTGTATTTCCGGCTGCGTGCAGAAGGAGCCATTGGAGGTGTCACAGTTTTCGAGGTTGACTTTCCAGAAGTGGCCCGGCGCAAGGCTGCGTTGATCAATAGCAATACTTGCCTGAAGGACGCGTTGCCAGATTGGGATACTCTCTCAAATCAGCAGACTAGTAGGACATCCACTGTATCACATATTAATGGAATAGATTACAAAACATAACCACATAAACTGTGCAGTGCAGTACATAAATGTTATTATTACTAGGGATACTTGTCCAACTTTATCTTTTGTCTCTAAAGTGATGTTAGAACATTTGCAATGTGTTTCTTGTCCATGTGTAGATGCTGTGTTCATCAGAAGTGGTCATTATAATCTCATTGGTGTGGATGTCAGGAAGGAGCAGGAGGTGGAGGCAACTCTGAGCAGAGCTGGACTACAGTGGGACGCTCCCACTCTTGTCTTGTCAGAGGTTGTGCTGACTTACATGGAAACACAATGGTGAGACCATTAATTCAACTTCGACTTGAATTGGTTGGAGCCGTGGTGCAACAGTTAATACATCTGCTCCTGAACCATTGAGCCTTGGTGGTTATTCCAATCTCATTGCTATTCTTTCTTTTGGTTTTGTCACATGGTTGTCACATGGTTTTCTTTTACTCTACTATGGAGACAAACAGTCTAACTAATGTTTACCATTTTGGTGATTTTCTCCAGGTCAGATGCTGTGATTGGCTGGGCTGCCAAACTACTCCCACAATCTATGTTTGTGATGTACGAACAGATCCACCCAGATGACCCATTTGGCAGGGTCATGCAAAACCACTTCCTGAAGCTTAATTCTACCATACATGCTCTCAAACAATATCCAGACACTGTCGCTCAGACGCATAGATTCATACAGAAGGTATGGCTCCAATGAATCCACATTTATTTGTGACCCTAGAACACAAAATCAGTCTTAGGTAGCACAGGTATATTTGTAGCAATTGCCAAAAATACACTGTATGGGCCAAAATTCTAGATTTTTATTTTATGCCAAAAATCATTAGGATATTTGTACAGATCATGTTCCATATTTTGTAGTATAAGATATTTTGTAAATTTCCTACTGTAAATATATCAAAACTTAATTTTGTAATAGTAACATGCATTCCTAAAAACTTCATTTTGACAACTTTAAAGGTGATTTCCTCAGTATTGTTTTTTTTTTTTTTGCACCCTCAGATTCCAGTTTTTCAAACTGTGTCTCTGCCAAATATTGTCCTATCCTAACAAACCATACATCAATGGAACGCTTATTTATTCCGCATTTTAGATGATGTATAAATCTCAATTTCAAAAAATTGACCCTTATGACTGGTTTTGTTGTCCAGGGTCATGTGTTTTTAGTATAAAGATTATGTATGTTTTTAGCATTCTGAAGGATTATATGATGCTGAAGACTGGATTAATGACTGCTGAAATTTCAGCTTTGTCATCACAGGAATAAATTACATTTTAAAATATTAAATGTAATTTTTTAAAATTGTAATATTTCACAATTTCTTTATTTTTCTGTATTTTAATTCAATAAATGCACCCTCAAAGAACATAAGAGACTTCTTTCAAATATATATATATAAACAAAATCATACCAACTTTTGAACGTTAGACTAAATTGATCACACTGGATTATCAGCAAGCCAGGTAACAGATCTTTGACTCCCACAGGGCTGGGAAAAATGTGTCTGTCTGGATTTGAACCAGTTCTACTTTGACCTTCTTCCTGAAGATGAGAGGCAGAGAGTCTCGGGACTGGAGCCTTTTGATGAATTTGAGGTGAGGAAACAGCCCCATTCCCAGCAAAAACCATTGAATGATCCCAGAATCACCACTGAATTTGACCTAATGCCTGATCCCAGACCTGTGTTTATCTTTTTGATATCAGGAATGGCACCAGAAATGTTCTCATTACTTCATCCTTACAGCCTCCAAAGGCTCTGTGACCAATCAAGCCCTTCTCACCCTACCGAAGTGTAAGATTCTGTAAGATATTTGTATTATGTGTATCACTAGGTGCTCTTAACATAACACATGTGCTCTTTTCACTCCTAGCATCTTCGATTCCTCACATGACTCCTCAATGGACTGAGAGCCCTCCCCTGGTCATTCAGCCCATGTATGGCTCTCCGAGTATAGAGGCTGTTGGAATGGCTTCTGCCGTCCTGGCACCTGGAATCATCCTACTCACCGGAGGCTGTGGGAGAAACGGAAGAGACACAGCAGCAAGGGTCCTGATCAAAGAGAATGATGGCTGGAAATGTGCCTGTGTGGAGGCTCATGGGGATAAAGGTGATTTGATCAGTGCTCTATTTTTGCCTTTGATAATTTGATAGTTTGATAATTTTCTAAATAAACTCTTTGACCTGTTTGTTAGTAAATAAACTTGAGTCAATTTTATTTGTATAGCGCTTTTCACAGTACACATTGTTTAAAAGCGGCTTTACATAAATTACTGTCATGTCTAATTGTCCACTTATTTGCATATATTAACATGGTGATGAAATAAACAAACAGTTGAGATTTGCTGTATAGTATTTATTGTTTTATATGAGTGCACTGTATGTATGCGGATAGTGCTGAATATTTTTATAGTATTTGCAAGGAGTTATTAATAGATTTTGGGTGATATGGAAATCTGAAGATATCTAATCTCTAACGTTTTGTTTAATTTCTAACAATTTGCTGCAGAGACATTATGTATGTGTGCATATCTTTGTCTCATATTTCTTCTCCTTAGTGGTTAGTCTTTATCAGACGTTGACCTCTATCCCTGGAGGTGGAGCTGTCCTCCTCGGCGGCAGAACTTCTCCACTTAATCCAACAGGCAGTGTTGTGTGGGTGACCTTTGACCCTGGCAATGAGCAGAGTGCTGTACAGCTGTCCTTTAATAACATGGTTTGTACCGGGACTGGTCCAAAGCCACGGTGGCGGCACACATCAACCTTGATATGTTATAAAGGTTGGAGATTTTTGTTTAGGTATTTTTGGTATTTTTCTTGGCATTTTATAAGGAGCAAAATATTAACTTTTTAATGTATCGTTTCAGATAAGACTTTTCTATTTGTGTTTGGAGGACGTACAGAGAAGGATCCAGTTTTAGGTGATGCACATTTCCTGTGTTTGGAGGACAAACGCTGGACTGAGGCATGGCTTATTTTTTATTTCTCATTTTTCTCATATTAAAACCTCATAAAATTGTACACACAAACGGATACACCTCAGTTAAAATGTTTTGAGCAGCCATCACTCCAGTCTTCAATGTCACATGATGTTTCAGAAACCATTCTAATATGCTGTTTTGGTGCTCAAGTAATATTTCTTATTAATACCAATGTTGAACATTGTTTCAGGATTCTTTGATGAATTTGAAATATAAATCTTTTGTAACAGTATACATGTCTTTGCTGTCACCTTTGGTCATTAAATTCTTGCTGAATAAGATTTTTAATTAAAAACCGTACTTACCCCAAACATTCGAACAGTAGTGTATATACTTTAGATTTTTGATAAGGGCAACACAATGTTCCTGTGTATGTTTTGGAATAGCCTTCACATCTGGATGATGAATGTTTGAGAATATTTTGTGTGTTTCAATCAGATGACAGTTGTTGGTGCCGTACCAGAAGCCCGTCATTCCCATTCTGCTTGTCCCTATGGAGGGGGACTTGTGATATTTGGAGGTTTAGGGAAAGGAGGCAGACCTCTCGGTGATGTTTTCTACCTGAGACCCACATCATCAGGTTTCTTCTGGGAGACAAAGAATTTACACCCACCCCCAGTACCCAGGTTTAAAACCATTTACTTATTTGGATGTGAAAAGAATGAAAATGCTGTGTTATAAAGATGTGCCACCTCTCAGTGATCAAAGTCACGGTCTTGACCTCTCTTTTTAGATATTCTCACTCAGCCCACGTAATAAATGAGAAGTTGGTTGTGGTTGGTGGAGTTTGGCTTCAGGCTGATGGAGTACCAGGAGTTGCTGTAATAAATCTGAACACTGGGAGCTGTGTGGAGATCCAGTTGGATACTGTAAGTTACTTTGCTCATGAACTTTAGCAGTGATTAATGGTTTATTATAAAATGGAAAATTTTGGCTCTACAATCTCACTGGATAGACATAATAAAATAAATTTCTGACTTTAAATTTTGATTGATGTTCACTGCTGTTGTACAATCCAAATATGCACTCAGTAATAATGCAGAAAGTTGCTGTCTTGTTTGGCAGCAGTGAACAGCCTATAGAGCTGAAGGAATAGTTCACCCAAAAATGAAAATTCTGTTATTAATTACTCACCCTCGTGTCATACCAAACCCGTAGGACCTTCGTTTATCTTAAAGACACAAATTATAATATTTTGATGAAATCTGAGAGCTTTCTGACCCTGCATAGACAGCAACGCAACTGACACGTTCAAGGCCCAGAAAGGCAGTAAGGACACAGTTAAAATATTCCATGTGACATCAGTGGTTCGACCTTAATTTTTTGAATCTACAAGAATACTTTTTGTATGCAAAGAAAACAAAAATAACAACTTTATTATATAACAATATTACATTTGATTGGCAATATTTTTGTCGCTCATCAACTGGAAAAAATGCTTTGAAATTGATCCTGAAAGTGTCATTCTCTCTTATGTTATCTTTATAGTTGGGCTAACTTAGCTATTCTCTTTGAGAATTTGAGTAATTTTTTAAATTTTATGGTTATGGTCATCATCCATTGTGTGAAAATGCCTTCAGACTTAAGAAATATATTACCTGATGAAGGAATTGTTTGATTAATGCTATTAATAAATTGAATTATTAATGTGTGATTTCTTAGGACTGGAAAAGTCAATGAAGTCATAAAATTAAGTAATCGAAATTAAATCTGGATTTTTTTTTTTGTAGTACTTCGATTGAAATATTTTATTGGCAAGAAATTGCCATTGGCTAGGGTTTTAAAAATTATATTGAAAATTCTTATGCAGTTGTTCATAAATGACTGCAAAAGTCATTGGTCAAAAGATGTCGGTCCCCAGTTTAAAAAACAATAAACCACCTGAAGACATAAATATTGTATTCAATACAATATTTGTATGCTTTCATATGCAAAAATAACTTTAATTTATTTGTCATTCCTCATCTTTTTTTCTAATTTTATTTTACTTCAGTCATCTGTGCCTTGGCCTCTGATGCTGCATTCATTCTGCTCTGAGTTGCTGGACTCTGAGGGGTCAGAGATGGTGCTCATTGGTGGAGGTGGAAACTGTTTCTCATTTGGGACTCATCTCAATCTCCACCCTGTAACTGTGGATTTAAAACCGATACTTTGCTCTTCATAAGTACAAATGACAAACAAGCAACAAATGTGCTGCTGAGTGAATCTCCAGCCAAACTTTATTTCAGCCAAATAGCCCAAGTATTGCGACACAGGGACATCACTCCGTGAAGCGACGGAAAGACTGCACGGTGGGACAGACCGCACCCCAGTCCACTGGTTTGCGGTAGTTGCCCTTCTCCAGGAAGTACTGGTGGCCACGGTAGTTGGGATGCTCGTAGAAGATCCAGTAGCCGTCCAGAACTTTGCAGGAGTGGACCTCTCTCAGACGGAACCTCTCCAGCACAGATGGACAGTCTTCAATGGACTCTATGGCCTGGCCTGTGAAGTCAGGCTTGTCGTACAACTGAACCTTGTACTGCATTCCACTTGTCTGCATGGGTTGGATTTATTTGGGTTTGGGAATAGAAAAGAAGTAGAAATGTTTGTGCATGAAGGTTGGAGTTCAGATAAATGGCGCAAAAAGAAGACATATGGAATAAGATGGCACTAGCTTTGTAAAAGGCAGTTACAAATATATAATACTTGAAGACCTTCGCAAGCATGTTTTGTAAATTAATGTACAATTTTATCTTGTTTGCCCAGTTTTTTTTGGAGCATTTTGAAAATATATTATATAATAGTATTCATGCTATAGAAATATTCATACACGCCTTCAGAGCAAAAACTGTTCTGATATTTTATAGATCCAGCATATACTTTTTTTATGGAGTTGTATGAGTGTTGGAGAAGATGGTGTCTGATGTCCAAACAAAGTAAATTAAAGAGAATTGCATTGACCTGAAATGTAATTTAGACCTCTATATGCTCAATTGATTAAACCAAGCTAAACATTTGCTTGCATTACACATAAAAGTTTGGTCGTTTAACAAGACCGAATCAAATACTGCAGATCATATGGACACCGATTTAATGGAAAAAGCCACGTGGCTTAATTGGGTTAAACTGACGTAACAGTTAGAAAAGGTCTATGCATGACCTTCCGCTACTCATACTGTGCCAGGCTTTTATTGAGCTTTAACACAGTAAATCAAATTTACTTCTAGCACAGCACTGTAAAACAGTTTGATCATTATCCCCATTCTAAAAACATTGCAAATCATACTTGTTCTGCTCTATACACCATTTAAATCTTAGGAAAAAACTCACTAATGCATGCTGTTGAATGTACTGGTTGAACTTACGAAGCGGATGAGCTTGCAGGAACTGAGACAGTCATTGAGGCCCATCCAGCCCAGGTATTCAGGATACTCTCCCCTGGTTAGCAGATACCGGTTACCTGTGTAGTTAGGCCGCTCGTAAACCACCCAGGCACCGCTTTCCACACGAATAGAGTTGCAGCTGCTCAGGTAGGCGTGGAAGTCAGAGCAGTCACTGTCACACTCATAACGGCGGCCCTTGAAATTTTTGTCCTCAAAAAACACAATCTGAGAGACATCAAGATAATGTTGAAGAGCATTTTTATACTTAGGTAACCACTTCACATCACATAAAAATGGTTAAACAATGGTTTTGGCCGGCCAGCAAACAATGTACATTTTATCTTGTCTGACCAATGTGACCTTGACGTTTAGGGTTGCCAGGTTTTCACAAAGAAACCTGCCCAATTGCGTTTCGGTGTGAGGTCCTCCAGTAAAAAGTTGTGTTCCGGGGAGGGTTTTTTTTGGCGGGGTCCCCTGGTAAAATTTGCATTCCAGGGGCTACATATTACGTTATTGGTCGCTTCAACCCGCAGATATCAAAAACAACCTGCAGCAACAGTGCTAAAGTAGCCCAATTCCACAGGAAAAAGACTTGGCAACACTGTGAGGTTAAGGAGAATTTCACTTCCAGAACAAAAATGTACAGATAATTTACTAACCCCCTTGTCATCAAAGATGTTCATGTCTTTCTTTCTTCAGTTGATAAGAAATTACGTTTCTTGAGGAAAACATTTCAAAAATTATCTCCATATATATATTGTCTTCATACTAGATAAGAAGGGTCTTATCTAGTGAAAACAGCTGTCATTTTCGAAAACAAATTGACAGTTTATATAATTTTTAACCTCAAATCCTTTTTTTTGTCTCGTCTCGATACACATGCGTAGTCTGTGTAATCTGGGTCAATACAGTTAGGGTATGTCGAAAAACTCCCATCTTGTTTTCTTCTTCAACGTCAAAATTGTCGCTGTTTTACCTTATTTTTGGGAAGAAAACTTGTAACTTGAAAGAAGTGAACTTCTCCTTTAATTAACCCTTTATAAAGACCCGTCCCCCTTTGTTACTGTTATGTACAAGTGGAGCAAAGAGGACACTGTGCCGACAGACAAGACAGAGCAGGTTATTTTTGGTATGAAAAAGCCTCAGCTTTCAAATTTTGTCTTTTTTTTTAAGAAATTCAAACAATAAATGCCGTTTTGATGCCATTTTGTGAACCAATCATCTCTTCCTCTTTACTAATTATAGCATGGAATAAACATGAATGAACATCAGAAGGTATGTTGTTTTAACCACTGAAAGACTCGAAACACACCAACATTAATCTACTCTCCTGGGTTGTTTGTAGGACAAAAATTTGATGTTATAATTGGCCTATAACATCATATAACATTATAATCTAATCCAAAAATAGATAGCCCATCTAATCCAAAATAGTTCTACAGTACTTATCTGACTGCTGGCCAAGATGTTTAGAAAAGAGGTTCTATAAATAGTGTCAGAATTTTAGAAACTGCATTAAAGAAAACTAAAAATTTACACATTTGAATTTCTGATTACGTCATGAAGTCTCAACAATATCAGCACTATTTGCTAGGTAGATTTTAAACGTCCCCAATATTTTATTTCCTAATGTGAATGTAAAGTTAAAAGAATAGATCTAACACATTAATACATGTACATTCACAAACTAATTCGCTGAACTGAACATAAAGATGCTACACAGCTTCTATATCTGCCATTAAGGTTGATAAACTTTGATTATACATATATTTTGTTTTTATAAATTATGCAGCTGCGCTAGATTCAGCCTGTTTTCCATTATATTCAAGTGATTTCCTACTCACCCTGCCCATCTTGAATACTGTATTTAGTCTTGTCTGGGGAGGTGGCCTGAGTGTCCAGAGCGAATGCTTTATGGGGCTGTTTAAATATGCAGCTCCCAACGTCAAAATGTCGAGGAGGGGAGGGCCAGATATTCACTTTGTCATGAAAATGAGATCCAAAAATCGAGTCAGTGATTCTAGCACTATTCAGTTTCTTTTCCAGAAAAGCAAATGGGGATTAAAGGATAATGACTAGCCTGGCACAGGCATTCATTCATCCTGAAACAACACTGCACCCTACAACTGGACCAACTTAAACCACAACAAACACAGCACATTGGCCAGCACCTGATGCCAAGAGCACTGCCAAATAAAGAACCCAGGCTCGCTGGATTGTCATACCATGTTGAATGGCACCCATTACTCTGGGTCAGCTCTTTTTAACAGCATAGCCACTGGCAAATGAACCAACTAACTAAATCTGGAGAAAATGTAAGTGCTTTGCATATGTAATATTGAACAGGCAGTGATAATTTTGGTTTTAAAATGACAAATCTCCAGTGAAATATTGTATTTAATATAGTAACCTATGGTAAATATATCCTGCAGCAGAATATGCACACTTCCCTGCTACAAAAAATGCAAAAAGCATTATGTGTATTCAGATGTCTGAATACTCAAAATTCGTATCCACCAAACTGTGTTCAGTGAGATTCTGAAGCCATCCTTTCCATTAGGTCAAGAGACACAAAGACTCGATTTCACAAACAGGGCTTAGACTAAGCCAGGATTAAGCTATAGTTCAATTAGGACATTTAAGTAATTTTTATAAACTTGCTGGTGTGCAACTTGAGACAAAACAAAGGCACTGGTATATTTTAAGATGAGTCAGTGCAAGTTTCTTTCAATTTAAAAAGCTCAGACTTACATTTTAATCTAGGACTTGGCTTAAGCCTTGTCTGTGAAACCGGGGGTAGGAGTCATCAGACTCAAAATATTTTGCAAACAAATTTGACCACTATGATCAGGACAGCTCTTCTGAAATGATTCAATGCTATAAACACAAAAAAAGTTGTGGTTAAACTATAAAAAGAAAAAAGAATTTGAAATGTTGCCTTTCCAACTAATATGAAATACCAAAAATCACTCACTCATTCTAAAACTGAAAAAAAACAAAAAAAAAACAATAACAACAATGTAAATATTAATAAATAAAGACTGTTCATCAAAAATATCTTAATTTGTGTTCCGTAGATGAGCAAAGGTCTTATGGGTTTGGAACGACATGAGGGTGAGTAATTAATGACATTTTCATTTTTGGTTGAACTATCCCTTTAAGACACGAACATATTCAAGAGACATTTTAAGTGACAGCGTTGTTGGAATCTGTATTGTGAACATACAGTAATAGTGCAATTACAGTGCAAGGCATTGTGAACATACAGCAAAAGAGAAATATAAACATTTATACTGTCTGTGAGATTTCAGGAGGCAATAGCTGTGAACTCTTCAGTGAGCATACGTGTTATGCCAAGTACCAAATAAGACATTTGTCAATAATTACAGTACATACCTACACATATCTAATCCTGTTCCCTCTAAATTCATATGAAGGCAGCAATTGGTCCCTTTCCTGTTTTAATTAAATAACGACTCTCTTATGGTGATATTCTCTTACATATCAACCTCTGGAATCACTGGTGTCTTATAATGGAAAGTAATTTAACGCTTAAACTATCAGACACCTGCAGCAATAATACAGTAACTCTACAAAACTAATCCAGCATAGATTTTTCTAGATGTCAATAATGTGACCGGACACAAAGTCCCTGTCAAAATCCGATACAGCATTGACAGTCTTCGTACCAGAAGAATGCTAATGTTTGAGAATCAGAGAGGGCAAAAGTAGTTTTTGGTTGTTTGGTTGTTTGGCTGTTCTCTTAGCAAACAGTTGGTGCCCGTGCCCGTTCAGGTGGCTGGTTTTTGAGTACATTCTGTGCAGAGTTGGAGGTGTGGCTGGAAGGCCAGTGGTCCACAGAGGTAGAGGGGGTGAGGGCAGGAGGGAGAAGGCTGTCAAGCTCTCGTCTTTGTCCTGTCTCGAGCAACCACTCATGAAACTTCTGCTCCACTAAGGCCTGAAACTGCCGCCTCTGAACCCTTTAAAACAACACAGACAATGCATCACAACTTAATGTTGAAAGAAAAAAACTTATGGCTCAAGTGATTATTTTGGAGATGCATTACAATTTTTCTTTCTATGATCTATGAAACTATGACAAGAGGGCTCACTTGTTTAGGTGTGCTTCCTTCACAGTCTTCTGCCAATCCTCTATCGCCTTCTCTCGGCTCTCTATGGTTTTCTGGTAGTCTGCCGGCAGGCCCCAAGGGATCTCACAGTTATCCCCCTCCATTTGGAAAGGTATCACCAGCGGATAAAACTCAGAGGGGGGCTGGATGCGGTAGCAGCCAGTGTCTATAGCGGAACCCTCGGCTCCAAACAGAAGAGGTTGGTCCCATAAATTGGGAAGCACTGCTAGGCCCACGCTAGCCATGTGGTCCTCAAGAGTGGGATAATGTGTGTGGAAGGGGCCCATTGTGAGAGACACATTCCCAGGAAGGACAAGGGGTCGAGTAGGGGTGAGGGCATGGATTGTGCAGTGAGAAGAGCCGCCTACGGTTAGACGGCCGGCCACACACACCACACGAACATTCTCACAGCTCTGAATGTGGACGCTGGTCCCCACTGGGCCGAGAACCACTGTACTGTTCCTGCACTTGTCCAAGGTCACAGACCTGCAAGATAAGGGCGTAGTTGTACATGGATGTTTACACAGTACTAAACAAACTCCAAAAAAAAAAAAAAAAAAAAAAGAGAGAAAGAGAAAAATGACAGGCTACGACCAGAATTCCTTTTAACATTCTTTTGACTTTAAGGCATGTTGTGATTTATCCAGTGCTGTCATTACTGTTACGAATGGGACATGATATTTGATTAGGCACCCAACAACAGATTAGTTGATCAGTGTGGTTAACTAGTACAGCTAGTTTTTTTTTGCCTATGCCCTTTTCCAAGTCAGTATCTAAGGCCTGAACTAACAAAAAAAAAATAAAATAAAATAAAATAAACATATTATAATATAATATAACACACAAACAGACAGAGAGAAAAGGTGCATTTCATACTCAAATAACAACAAAAGTTCATTTATTTTAATTTAATTATTTAAGTGATTCCTCACCGCAGAGGAGAAAGAAGGTAGATGAAAGCCTCACTGCAGCGGTGGAGTTTGATGTTGGCATTATTCAGCTTTTCAGAGTCTTTGGCCAGCGTCTGTTTGCAAACCTGTGACATGAGCAACAGTCGATTTCCTGGAGGAGCCATGTGGGTATTTCTGAATATTTTGGCTTTCTTTAGGGTGCCCTCTACTACAAAACAAAATATGAATGAGTTAATAATACTATAATCTGGTTAACCATCAATCATTTTTAGCTAAACTAGACAAATTTAAACCATTTTCACTGAAAAAGATGGCTTTTGGTATTGTTCCCTTAAGATTTCTATGTACATGATTTCTTTGTATATGAAAAGTTTGTGTATCACACACACAATTTAAAACCTGGTTCAAACTACACATTTTTTTTTAATCAGTCACTGTCATTGTCATATTATGCAATTTTGACTTTTGAATTTTTAATACTGTCATGAACAAGAAACGTCAGACTACACAGTCCTACCCGACCATTCATCGCTTGCCGTCTTTAACAAAATGTGTACTTTCATCTATACTGTGGGACTAGACAGAAGGTGCCATGAGTATAAACAAACAATGGATAGCAAACAGCGTGTTGTTCTGTCTTGCCATCAGAAAGGTCCAAAAAAAGAAAGAAAACCTGACAGTGGACACAAATCTGGATTGCCAAAGAGGACAGTATGGACTGTCAAAGACAACTGAGGTAAAACAGTGTTTATTTAACATTTTTTTTCCCACTCTGTCACAGTCATCCCTCGCTGAAACATCATGAAAGCAGGAGTATTATTGTCATAGCTCCACAAACATTGTAAAATTCCACCTAGCAGGACCGATACCCTTGTCTAACTTTCGTTTCAGCTCATTTGAAAGCATGTACGAAGGTGCTTCTGTACTCCTATTGGCCAGTGTCACATATGTGATGGAACTCGTGGACGACCGAAAAAAACATGCTAGTCTTTTTGTAATGATGTCATAAAGTGTTGCAGACGTGTCAACGGTTGTCGTCCACTATGACACACTACATGATATTGAATCTTGTGTCCCGATGCCCATCGTCATTTACGAATCTCAAAGACACCATACGTCAAGCTAAAATCATGTAATCTAAACCACAAATATTCCTAAAGAATGTTTGATTTGTGAAACTTTAAACACCTACAAAAAAACACCTGCAACTTTATTCCTTTGACAAGAACTTCCAGTTTACCTTGCAGGGCCCATGCCAGTTTCTTTCCTGATTGTGAGCAGGTGGAGATGCCGAAGGGGTTGAGGCAAAGAGCCTGATGCAGAAAGCCCTGAAACTGCTGCAAAGAGTAGGAGCGGCTGAGTTTGGAGAATCCTGCCTGGGACTGCAGCGGCGAGCGGCTGAGGAGCTTGTGGATTGGGTACACGGTACGGCTATGGCTCACAGATCCTTCCAGCAACAGACTGAGGCTTTCCAGGGCCTCTGAAGTGAGCTGGCTGTCACGCAGAACCTGTCCTGAACTGCTCAGCTGGCCTGGCTCCACTAGCAACTCCAAAAGCTCAGCCAGGTGTGTCTGGATGAAAGTAAGATGAGCCTGGTCATCCCAGTTCTGGTCAAACAGAAGGAATAAACAAATAAAGTGGAATTTTGATTGTGACAAGTTAAAGTACATTAAATACTTTAAGTAAAATAAGAAATTACATTTTTGCATAAGCAAATGATTATTTAAATAAAATGATTTTAAAGATTTTATACAGTCTTGACTGTCACATTTGATCAATTTAATTCATGCTTGCTGAATAAAAGTATTAATTTATTTAAAAAAAAAAAAAATCTTACTGACTCCAAACTATATATTAATGTATGACTCAATATGACTTCACCCACACACCTTATTTTGGGAGTTTATTTTGGTGTCTCTCTCAGAGGATGATGAGGGAGATCGTGATCTGGGACTTGGCCACTCTTCCCCAATTAATGACGTGCGGAGAGAGATTCGGTTCAGTTGCTGTAAATACAGGAAGAGTAGAAACTGCAGCGTGTCCACTGACAGCTAAAAGAAGACAGTGAAAAAGATTAGTACAGCAGAACAGCAATCACACTGTTTAACAGCAGCCTTTTTTGTTTGTACCTTACAACGCTGTCTGTCAAGTTCCTTAGGAGTGTGGCATTGCGACAGAGCTTCTGCCCACTCTAATCTCTGCTCTGCAGAACGAGGCATCAACAGATCAAAAGTCTCAAAATACAGCCAGGCAAGCTCCTCTGCCAGCTGCAGTTTGCCACAAGCGATGTGTCGCCACATGTGCCAGCCGAGCCTGGGGAAGCAGCCGTCTCGGGTCCGGACATAACAGGCCATCTTGCGCAGATAATGCATGCTGAATTTGCTTGGGGGTGTGGCGGGAAGAACCCCGATCAGGAAGGGCTCCAGACGTGGCCACACACATGCTGTGAATTTGTCCATTTCTATTGAATAAAAAGATTTGTTCAAACAAGTGAGCTGAGTGGGGAAAAATGATAAAATCACTATTAATATGGCTGTGTATGTGCATGCAGTTGAAGTCAAAAGTTAACGTACACCTTGCAGAATCTACAAAATATCATTTATTTTATATATTTATAGTTGTTCATGAGTCCCTTGTTTGTCCTGAACAGTTAAACTGCCCACTGTTCTTCAGAACAGTCCTTCAGGTCCCACAGATTATTTGGTTTTTCAGCATTTTTGTGTATTTAAACCCTTTTCAACAATGACTATATGATTTTGAGATCCATCTTTTTACACTTTCACAACTGAGGGAATCATATGCAACTATTACATAAAGTTAAAATACTCACTGGTGATTCAGAAAGAAAAACGATGCATTAGGAGCCAGGGGTGTAAACGTTTGAACAGAATGAGGATGTGTACATTTTTCTTAAATATAATTCCCCATTTAGAACTGCCCTTCAAAAGCTACAGAAGAAAAAGATACTTACATGTTCCCCAGAAGACAAAATAAATTTACCCTGATCTTTGAACTCAAAATGTTTTCATCCATCAACTCTTAATGCATTCTGTCCTTCTAGAGCATTAGTGAGCACTTAAACCTTCTGTCCCTCAGTTGTCCTCATTGTGAAAAGGTGGATCTCAAGATCGTACAATCATTGTTGGAAAGGGTTCAAATACACAAAAATACTTTTTTGTGGGATCTTTGTGGTATTTTTTTGTGGGACTTGAAAGATTTTTCTGAAGAACAGCAGGCAGTTTAACTGTTCAGGACAAACCTGGAACAGCTATATCTAAAAAAAAAAAAAAGAAAAAAAAAAACCACACAGAGCTGTGGATCATTCAGGTGTATTTAAACTTTTGAACAAGGTCATTTTTATAAATTCAACTATTATTTTCTTTTGTGGATTATACTTAAACATCTTTTATGCAACATATCTTATTCAGGTCAGCACTAAATAAAAATAACATGCATTTTGTATGATCCCACTTATTTTGGTAAAATAATTAACATTTTGCAGATTCTTCAAGGTATGTAAACTTTTGACATCAACTGTAAGTGATAATGCACTGGCAAATTGCATACAGTTACACACAATAATAATATGAATGGTAACAAGAGAAACGCTGGATAAATAGCTTACAACTGGAAAGCCAGGATAAGAATTTTATCATATCTAACCAACCTGAGCCAGATTTATGAACTAAAGTCAAGCAATTTCCTAAGTAACCACTTGATAGTCTTAAAATGAAATTGTATTATTTCCTTGAAAACCACATCATCCCAGTATCATTATCAAGACGCGAATCATCTTTTTTTAATTAATTAATACAAGAACAATACAATGGGAAATATTAATTCAAAGTGGAAAAAAGAAAAAGCAAAATAAACCAGGGTCATATGTAGCAAGATTTGGATCAGTCACCCAACTTTATGACAAGTTTAGCAACATCTTTTCCCAAACTAACGTTACACAGACACAGTGATAATGTACACGACTTTTATTCTCCTTACCTGATCATTGAAAGTTTCAGGGCTTCAAAAGGTGGTCACCTTTGTTTCATCGGTTAAAAAATAACAAACTTATATAAAATATATTCACACTGAAATGCTTTCCGATGCTGTCCACACTGACGCACGCGCGACCCGATACCAAACGGAGGTGCCTCGCGAACGCGCACTGCTATGCCGCTCAAAACTTCATTATTGTCATCTTTTCATTCACTCCACAATTAATAGAGATGCACACAACCACCAAACCGTCACCTTAGAATAATAAATCAGCTAAAGCCTAATAAACACGTAAGAACCGTAAAGAAACATTACCGGTAGTTCTAAGAAAACAAACAACGATAAAACAGCACAACTGTTCGTGAGCGGTTGCCATGTCTGCGTCACAATGTGACGTAACACAAACTGATCACTTTGGAGCCCGACTTCATTTCAATATAAAAGTCATATGACAGTCAATGTAGTTACTGATTGTATGCCTAATGTTAGGATCATTTATTTTTGTATTGATCTAAAACTATTCTATGAGCCTTTTTGCTCATCACTTAATAAGAAAGATGCTAAAACAGCCATACTGATGAAAAAAAAATTATTTCGATGTTAGGGTTACCTCCTGGTTATTTTTTGACGTTGACATTTTTATGTGTAATTATTCATTTTAGTTAGTTGTTTATTTATTTATTTATTTATTTCTGTTTTAGATGTTAAGTTTTAATCTATTTGTTATTTCTTTCTTTCTTTCTTTTTTCTTTCTGTCTTTCTTTCTTTCTTTCTTTCTTTCTTTCTTTCTTTCTTTCTTTTCCTAACTAATTTAGTAGAATATTACGGTTTTGTATTTTGGTTTTGTATTCATTTTATTGCTTTGCATCAACCTTTTGTTCTTTTAAACAATATTTCTGTTGTATGTATCCCCTGTGAATGTAATGTGTTAAAAACATATGAAGGTTATATATTTAATTGATTGATGACAAAATCCATACAAAAGAAAAAAACACTTTTTTGCAAGTAGCGATGACAATCAAATGACAAAATGATATTTGGCGTTATTTATAAATCTTCAATTATTCGTTGATAATATAATTTTTTTGAACAAAAAAAAGAGCCTTCGGTTAAAAGTTTTTCTCCCGAATTCAAAATAAAAGTTAGTCAATTAAGTCTATTGTAAGAGAAATTAAGCTATTTAATTGTCTTATTTGCGTTTTAATAAATGTAATCTATTTTTAATTTTATTTTTCAAAATATTTTAATATTTAACTATACAAATGAATAAAAATTAAACTATACAGGCCTAAATAAGAACTATATAAAACAGCAGTGTAATTTTAAACGTAGTTCTTACAAAAGAAAAACGATATCAACCTTATATTAAGACTACCCATACATTATTTTTTTTTTAATTCACAAATTAGTAATTAAAACAAAGAAATCTTTCTCTCCAAATGCTTTGACTTGTTTGGCTCACTGCGCATGCGCGGATGTGCAGGAAGTGCTCGCAGACCGATAACCAGCTGATAGATCAACAACCGAACAGCCGCCACCAAAACAGCCGCCACTGGCAACAACAGGTAAATATCATTAATTCTGGTAGTTTTATATGACTGTATGTACGTAAAAGAGGTGTGATTATTTTAGAAATCGAGGTTCATGGCACCGTTCGGCCCGCTTCGCCTGGATCGAGACGAGTCACGTTAATGGTCAGAGTCTGTACTGCGCCTCTAATGCATCATGACAGACACATTTACCTGACTGTCAGAGTTATGGATTAGATCACGTACACACACACACACCTGATTATGACAGTTTTGCATTAGACCAGTAGACATATACTTGATTATTAGAGTTATTAATCAGATCAGTCGACATACTCCTGATTATTGAAATTATTATTCGGATCAATAGACATACACCTGATTATTAAAGTTATTATTGAGATCAATAGACATACGCCTGAGTCATTCATTAGATTTATGGACATACGAGAGTGGATTATAAGAGTGATTAATCAGATCAGTAGATATATGCTTGATCATTAGAGTTATTAATCAAATCAATAATAATGCATACACCTGATTATTTGAATTATTCAGATCAATAGACTTTCAAAGGACAAATGCTGTATCATGCAGTGGCCACCCTATAGTTTTACTGTGTTAATAAATGTAAGTGCAAATCATGGTAACTTTTAATTCTACAGTGTAAGTGTTTAGTATGTGTAAATGCAATTTTTTAAAACAACATTATCAATATAACTGTATAATCACAATCAGCTCAACAATTAAGTGCACATTCTTATTTTACTAACACTTCATTTAATACCTTTATATTGCTGTATGAGATGGCCAGCCGACTTCGACCTATGTACTTAAAAAGTTAAGCTATAAATATTTGCACTGCAAAGCGATACCGATGCAAACTCAGAGAGCAGAACAGCACACGACAGAAACCACAAAGAGGTGACAGTTTCACAAACCTGCCGGTTTTCAACCTGCACAAAATCTAGGTTATTGATTATTGTTTATGTCAAAATCCATTACAAGAGGAATTTGCATCTATTCCTGGGGAGAAATAGTGAATTTGGGATGTAAGAGGGAGGCTATACTTGCAGTAACCAGATGTTTTCACCAAGATGCCAAGATAAGAGTTGATTTTTTTTCATGCTATGCCTGTCAAATCAGTCTTTAAGTTCACTTAAGTTTAAATAATTGCCACTTTGTTTTCTTGATGCATTTTAAAGCTGTTACACCAGAAATATTATGTATGACACTTTACGACACACAGATTTAAACTGTCATGAGGATGTTTAGCAATGCATTCTTACCTAAGTTATGTTATTGTGTTGCTTTACTCATCAGCTTCCCTATTCCTGATGAGAACTGATTCACTACGTAGAGCTTTTGTGGTTCTGACTGCTGACTTTAAAAGTTGTAATTTGGCTGTTTATGAAAAGAGAAGAGAACTTGAAACAAATGAAAATGTTGGCATTGACATCATTTACTCACCCTTATGTTGTTTCAAACGTGCATGCCTAGCCGTCCAATATTTAAAAAAAAAATGCCTTTGTATGTTTTTAATTACTTGATGACAAAAACAGTCATTTTTAGTAAGTTAGCTCTCTTTTACAACAAAATGTTTTAGTTGGAAGTTACTTCCTCTTCCACTACCCGTTCCACTTACATTCTACTCTTATTGTTCATTTTTTTAGCATCACTGTCTGACAGCTGTCCTCACAACCTAAAGTCTCCAGTACTAAAAAAACAACTTGTCAACTGCTTTGAGTTGCTGCTTTTAGAGACGCTGTCAGGGAGGACGGCCACCCTTCCTACATCATGAGCACTCGCGGGACCGGCAGGGCCAATGGAAGCCTACCGCAGACCAAGATCTGCCAGTTCAAATTGGTGCTGCTGGGAGACATGGCGGTCGGCAAGTCCAGCCTGGTGCTGCGCTTTGTTAAGGGCCAGTTTGACGAGTTTCAGGAAACCACCATTGGAGGTGAGGCATAGGTGATGAATTTGAATTGAGTTCATAAAGATGGGTATTGATATTTAGGTAGATTTTGGATGGTTTAAAGAGTTTATTGTATTTACATCACTATGTACAGTACCGTTCAAAATTTTGGGGTCAGTGAGATTGTGTTTTTGAAATAAATTAATAGCCTACTTTTATTCAGCAAGAATGCTGTTCTTTTGTACTTTCTATTAGTCAAAGAATCCTTAAAACAAGTATTTCCATTACTACTTCAGCATTGATAATCGTAAATGTTTTTTGAGCACCAAATCATATTGGAATGAGTTCTGAAGGATCATGTGACACTGAAGATTGGAGTAATGCCTACATAATAGATTACATTTTAAAATAGAACACACTGTAATAATATTTCACAATAATACTGTTTTTATTTTTTAATCAAATGAATGCAGCCTTGGTGAGTATAAGAGACTTCTTTTACATTGCAAATATTACTGACCCCAAAGTTTTGAATGGTATTGTACATAGCTTGGTAGATCCTTTGACCTTGCACAACCAATTTTGCTACAGAAGCACTGGTTTGAAGAAAAAAACACCTAGAATTTTGCCCATTACCTGTTATGCAAGCAAACACTTGGCAAGAGCAGGAGAAATACCAGGGAGAAACTTGTAAATTCATAGGGTGTGAGCAGTACAGTCAGCAGTGCTGAGAACGCACTTGTGGATTCCTTATAGTTATCTGTAACCTTGTGTTAACTTGACTTCAAATTGAGCTGATCTTATACTTTGTCATGGTCATCACGTGTGAGTATGATGACAAACCAGGCTCACTATCTCTGAGTATCATCTTCACGCTAGTGTTTGCAAATATTTTTATAGACTTTGGCTCCCATAAATTAGAATCAGACAGATACCGTACAAATGGACTTACTGCAATGCTAATATTGGATTGGACTTCTTGCTACAGCAATAAAGCACTTGAAGTCATGGACTGCAGTGATTTTACCATTGTTAAGGAGTATTTTAAGGCATGAACCAAAGGCAAAGTCACATGAAAACACAACCTGGAATAGCTTACTGCTGTTTTTAATAATTAATTAAAATATGTTAAACATTTAAACATTTAATAATAGTAATCAGACTGAATAATTCAACTGCTAAGTAAATGGTTCATTAGCTTAAATATAAGCTGTTTGCACTTGCTTTACCCTTGCTGTATTTAGACTGTTTTGTTTGTACATTAAAAAACTAAATTTTGTTAGCCTTGTGGTTAGCGCGCTGACATATAGCACAACTGTGTTTGATGTGACCCGAGTTCAAATCCCGTCTCGAGGTCCTTTGCCGATTCCACCCCCCTCTCTCCACCCACTTTTTTTTTTTATCTAATAAAAAAAAATTAGAAAAGAAAAAAACCCTACATTTTAGTATTCTATTTAAAACAGTTTTATTAGCATTACTTACTGAGTAAGTATTTTTTAATATTTAGAATTACTTCTCATTTTTGTTAGTTTTAGGCCCGATTTCACAGAAAGGGCCGTAGTTCAATTAGGACATTTAAGTAGCTTTTATAAACATGCCTTAGATAAACTGACATATTTTAAGATCAGTCAGTTCAAGTTTCTTTCAGTTCAAACAGCCCAGGCATACATTTTAGTCTGGGAATAGGTTTAAGCCTTGGCTCTAACACCGGGGGTCAGTGTCCATTTTTAGTTACTAAAAAGGTTAAAGTTTTAGTATTTTTACAACCCTGATTCCAAGAGCAAAGAATATCGGGATTATATAAGTATTATTAATCTTTGAATCTCTGGTTTAGATTACTTAACTTTTTTTTGTCTGTTGCCCACCTTCAGCTGCGTTCTTGGCACAGTCTGTTTGTTTGGATGACACTACAGTGAAGTTTGAGATTTGGGACACGGCTGGACAGGAGCGCTACCACAGCTTGGCCCCCATGTACTACCGTGGAGCCCAGGCTGCTATTGTAGTTTTCGACATCACCAAGCCTGTAAGTTGACAATGGTACACTCCATATACAAAGGATACAAAGTTTCATTTGGTAAAATAGTAGATTTGTTGCTTAGACTTTAGCTGTGTGTTTGTAGGAAACATTTGAGCGAGCAAAGGCTTGGGTGAAAGAGCTGCAGCGGCAGGCCAGTCCCAACATTGTCATTGCTCTCGCAGGAAACAAGGCTGACCTAGCAGACAAGAGACTCGTGGAGTATGAGGTCATATCTTTATTTCCTTTTTTTTATATTTCAAGACATGGAGGGTTGTTAAGGTCCTGTCAATAAATATAATAACATTGTGGTTTGATTTATAAATAGCTCTGGTATTCTGTGTGTGTGATGTGTGTAGTATGCTGCTGTTTTTATTTCAACAAACAAAACAGAATAAACAATTTTAGTATCAAAATGCAGTACCATTTATAAGTGGTTGTGGTTGGTGAGATTTAATCATTTTAAAAAGAAGCCTCACATGCACATGAAGACTGCATTTTATTTGATCAAGAATATATTAAAACAGCAATATTGTGAAATACTATGCGATTTAAAACAACTGTTGTTATTTAAAAAACAATTTTTTAAATGTAATTATTCCTGTGATGGCAAAGCTGAATTTTTAGCAGCGATTACTCCAGTCTTCAGTGTCACATGATCCTTCAGAGATCATTCTAATATATTGATTTGATGTACAGGAAACATTGCTTATTATCATCAATGTTTTGTAGAAACCGTGATACATTTTTTCAGGATTTTTTGATTAATAGAAAGTTCAAAAGGCAAAAATCAAAATCCTTTGTAACATTAAATGTCTTCACTGTCCCTTTTGATCAATTTAGTGCATCTCTGCTAAATAAAAGCATACATTTGTGTAGATAATTGTGTTAACGGTGGTACATTTTATATTACAATAATTACATTTGTAGCCCAAACTGTTGACTATTTCTCTAATGTCTTATGTGCGGTAACCCAGACATTCATCTTACATTGCTATACAGGAAGCCCAGACATATGCAGAAGACACAGGCTTGCTTTTCATGGAAACGTCTGCTAAGACTGCAATGAATGTAAACGAGTTGTTCCTGGCCATTGGTGAGTGTTAAACCGTCTTCTTACTAGTGTATTCTGCACCTGGTCATTGTTACTACAACAAAACTGTATTATCTACAGCTGTCATCAGAAAATAATTTAAATGTCAGGTTGTGACAGACTTTGATTGTTAATTTTTTTTCGTAACAAGAATAGTTAGAGCCCAAATACTGAGGTGCGAGGACTCTATTGGAATCGCTCTGTTTATTGTTATTCTCCAAAATGAATCGCATTTTTGAGGGCCTAAACATGCTCAAAAACTTTGCACACACCCCAGGAGTGTATCCCATCTGATATGGGTTTTAGAAGTGGGTGTGGCAGTCTGCACAAAACTTCACATGTTTGGTAAGAATCCTGGCCTGAAAACATCTACATGCCAAAGTTCAGTTATAATCATAGCACCACCTGTTGGCAACATGAAATGTCATGTTTTACAGTAACTCAAACATACCATGTTCAGTCTGCACCAAATTTCATGTTTGATAAAAGTCCTGGCCTGAAGACATCTACATGCCAGTATTCAGTTATACTCATAGTGCAATCAGGTGGCAGCAGGACGTTTGGCACATCTAACTGACTTTGACATACAGTGACGTGCGAAAGTTTGGGAACCTCTTGCAGAATCTGTGAAAATGTGAATAATTTTAACAAAATAAGAGAGATCATACAAAATGCATGTTATTTTTTTATTTAGTACTGTCCTGAGTAAGATATTTTATATAAAAGATGTTTACATATAGCCAAATTTGCCCATTGGCCTCTGACCATCATGACCTTCTAATCATCCCCATATTCTGATTGGCTTTCTGATTCACTCACATCTCCTCTCCCAGGAAAGCGCTATATAAATGTTTGGAATTATTACTGTTATTATTATTATAGTCCACAAGACAAAAAAAAGCTGAAATTATTCAAATAACCCCCTTCAATAGTTTGGGAACCCTTGGTTCTCAATACTGTTTGTGATTACCTGGATGATCTACAACTGTTTATGTTTTGTTGTTCATGAGTCTCTTGTTTCTTCTGAACAGTTAAACTGAGCAAAAGTTTTCCAGCATTCTTTGCATATTTGAACCCTTTCCAGCAGTGACTGTATGATTTTAAGATCCATCTTTTTACACTGTAGACAACTGAGACAACTGAAAAAAGGTTCAAACATTCACTGATGCTCCAGAAGGAAACCCAATGCATTAATGCTTGCATTGGGGGGGTGAAAACCTTTTGAATTTGAAGATCAAGGTAAATTGTGTTTAATTTGTCTTCTGGGAAATATGCAAGTATCTTCTGTTGCTTCCGAAGGGGGGTACTAAATGGAAAATTATGATATTTCAAGAAAAATTTGGACATCTTCATCCTGTTCAGAAGTTTTCACCCCTGGCTCTTAATGCATTGTGTTTCCTTCTGGAGCATCAGTACCTCAATTGTTCTTAGTGTGAAAAGAAGGATCCCAAAATCATACAGTCACTGCTGGAAAGGGTTCAAATATGCAAAAGGTGCTGGAAAACTGAAGAATCTGCAGGACCTGGAGGATTTTTCTGAAAAACAGTACTCAGTTTAACTGTTCAGAACAAACAAGGGACTCATGAACAATCATCACAAAACAAAACAAAAAAAAATATTCATAGATCATCCAGGCAACCACACACAGTATTAATAATCAAGTGTTCCCAAACTTGAATGGGGTTATTTTAATAATTTCAGCTATTATTTTTGACTTGTGGACTATATGTAAACATCTTTTATGTAAAATACCTTACTCAGGACAGTACTAAATAAAAAAAATATGCATTTTGTATGATCTCTCTTATTTTGATAAAATTATTCACATTTTCACAGATTCTTCAAGGAGTTACCAAACTTTCACATGCCACTGTATTCCTTATACTTTAAATGCATGTTGCCCATTGTTTACTGTTTTCCTAAAGCCAACGGGTGGCGATGAGCCTGGGACCTTTCAACAGCTTCAATTAATGTTGTGTTTTACCAAAAGCTATAATTAATTGACCCATTGCAAACAGATTGATTGACAGGTGATCTGACCAATCATAGCGCAGAATCCGCCATTCCGTCAGACAAACAAATCAGACAGAAGAGTAGATTAACTTCGGTGGACTTAAACTTGAAGAATTGTGTGTATCGTGTGTATATGTCCTGATGTTCATTCATGTTATGGAAAAACAAGAAATAAGATAAGACAATCGGTTCACGTGTCATTGATCTAATAAGACAATACAGTGATCTGACACATTAAAGAGCCACAAAACATATTTATTGTTTACATTTCTTAAAAAATGTCAACATTTTAAAGCTGAGACCTTGTTTCATACCAAAAGTAACCTGCTCTGTCTTATTTGTCAGCATGTTGTCAGTTTCCTCTTTGCTCCGCGATGTATTTTTCACTGGGTGAGAACATGATGTGTAGTGTGAGAGCGGCATTGTTTGTCAGACATAGCAATAGTAACTAAGGCATGTTTTTGCGAAGGGTCAATTGGGAAAGTGTTTGTAAGGTACTACTAACTTTAGACGTTAGACTATTGTTAGTCTTTTGTTTTACAGGCAGAATTACCACCAAATTCACCTGGCATACTGTCCCAGTACTAGATTTTCCAGATTGCTAAAGTTGTTGATTGAACGGTGGAAGATCTGAACACAACCGTCGATTCTAAGAAAAGGGCAGGGTTTAAAGTGACTATATGATTGAAGACATCTGGCAGAAGTCTGTTTTACCAGTAGATCGAGTTTGTGACATTTTCATTTAAAAATTATGATTTCAAAAAAAAAAAAAAAACATGCATGCATGGATGAGCCATTTGCAATAAAATCAATAATATTCAGGAAATAGAGTGAATTTTCATTCGATGCCAATTTAAACAAATAACTAACATTAGGAATAGTGTTCAGGCTCTTGGTTTTCATTCAACTTTTTTTTTATTTATCACTAGCAAAAAAGATGCCAAAAACAGATACCCAAAACCCCACGCATGCTGCCCGACACAGGGGGGTAAACCTTCAGGACCCAGACGCACAGTCCACTCGAAGCTGCTGTGGGAACTAAAGGCCTGTCAACACTCCATCACGGGAGACCACCGACACCTTCTCCTTCCCAAAATCCCACCCTTCACCCTTTTCACCTCCTAAGACGGATACGGAAAGAAATGGAAAGAGAGAGGAATAACAGAAAGAGATTGAGGGGAAAATCCCTCAGTGATGCCGTAAAGAGATTTCTCAAGGAAGACTTCTGATGGACAAGGCAGAAAGCCAATGGACGATGGACTCTGTCATATCTGGCAGTAAATATGGATTCTGTATTATTTTTAAATCAACAATAATTTCAGCCTCTGTTCATTTTCATTATGCAAGCTCCAGGGTTACACCCAAAGAGAACACAGAAGAACCAGAATGAACAGAAGAATTATTAGAACCGAAATGCTCCGTAATGCCCCTTTAAAACAGCTAGAAGTCTTCAAGCATCCGTATGTTATCCGTAAGAGTATCCATATGCTCTGGGCTATCCCATTCTGATCCCAGCTCTAACACTGGAAGGACGTCAGCACCTTAACCTAAACTAACCCCAGCAATTCTTCACCCATGAGCCACCTCTACTAAATTTTAATGCAACTACAAAAGGAACACTGAAGCAGAAGTTTTTCCATTCACCCTGAGCTTGTTTTTTAGCCTCCAGCTTTATTTATTACCTTTGTTTGAACTGGTCTCCCTTACGTAGCTCGTCATCCATCTTAGACCTGAAAAGTATTGAAGAACATCAATGTCGTCTTCCCTATCCCATTTCCTTCTCCCGACCACGTTGATCTTGAAGTTCAGTGTTGAAGTTCACGAAACAACAGCAAGCTCTACGATGCCTTCTCTACGTTCTCGTCGCTTTGTGTAAATTACTGTTTGAGAAACAATCGACAAATCATTTACACATATTGGCAGCAACCAGATGACTTATCGTAAACCATTTCGCTTCACGAGTAATCGCAGAATAACGCACATCGATTCGTCTGGGCGAGGAAGTCATGCAATACCAGGCCAATGTCTCAGTATGTGTTATTAAAAAGCAACAAAAAAAATCCAAGCACCCACAAATCAACAACGTGACTGATTTAGCAACCAACGCCTGGATGGCAAATAGCAGCAAGAAATTTCTGGCCCACAAAGCCCCTGAAAAAGTGGAAAAAAACAGAAGTGCCTACTCCGTTTTTTCCGTGTTCTTTGTTTTGGGCTTGTTTGAGGTCGTCAGACCGCCGAAAAGTAGCGTTTGGAGACGTTGGCCCGAAGTGTACAGGCAATAACCTGTAAGAATAATTAGTTGAGCGTGTTAGTAACAGAGTCATTTATGAAGTTTTGTTTTATGGATGCTGTTTGTTGATGTGTATAAAAATGAGTTTTATTTAAAATTGATTTTAGTCAGTAATTTAATGGGTTACCAATACATTTATATGGTCATTTAGGGAATGAGTTAGGTATCATGATATGGTGTCACACAGCTAGAAGTCATTTGTCATGTGTCTTCAGGTCCACCTTTTTTGTGGAATAGATCTGATCTCCTGTTAACACCTCTGTGAACTGAAATGTTAAATAAAGCTGTGCTGTTCTGCTATGAATGAAATGTGGCTTTAGTTTCTGTGGCTTTTTGTCTAGCCTTGATCTAAACCTCTGCTAATCGTCATTTATGAGAAAACAGCATTCAACAATTCTCCAGCTGCACCCATGTGACCTTTCGCTCTAAAATTTAGCCTTAAATTATCTAAACAGAATGCCACTAGTAACACCAAATGAAATGATAAACATAATGATCCAACAGGTTTCCCAAACACTTCTAGAGCTGAATGCTAATAGATAAATCTCTAGGTGTATTGTGCTGCATTCCACGTACAGAACTCTGGAATTCCCCCTTCTCCTACTTGAATAGAGCCGAAATGGCATTTGAGGTCAAACATCCGACTTGAAAAGTAATTTTCAAGATGAACAGAGCATGTCTGGAATTAGTAGATTTAATCTCTAATAACTTCCTATTCCATTGTTCTAAAGTCAGTGGGTTTTAGTTAGATGCCTTAAAGGCTCTGGTCAACACACGCCCAAGATATTTCCACATTTTATTCTACGACATAACATTTTATCGGTAATGTCCTACTGTACTCTGTTGTGTTTATTCTCACGTTCCTACAATCTAATCTACAAAAACTTACACTACCAGTCAAAAGTTTTTGAACAGTAAGATTTTTTTGTTTTTTAAAGAAGTCTCTTTTGCTCACCAAGCTTGCATTTATTTGATCCAAAGTACAGCAAAAATGTTAAATATTTTTACTATCTTATCTTAAAATGTATCTGTTCCTGTGATTTCAAAGCTGAATTTTTAGCAACATTACTCCAGTCACATGATCCTTCATAAATCATTCTAATATTCTGATTTGTTGCTCAAATAAACATTTGTTATTATTATTGTTGAAAACAGCAGAGTAGAATTTTTTCAGGTTTCTTTGATGAATATAAAGTTCAGAAGAACAGCGTTTATCTTCAACCTTTTGAGGGGTTTAGTGTATGTTACAAAATCTTTTTATTTTAGATAAATGCTGATCTTTGGATCTTACTATGCATCAAAGAATCCTGAAAAAAAATACTCAACTGTTTTAAATATTGATAATAATATTAATAATAAATGTTTCTTGAACAGCAAATCAGCATATTAGAATGATTTTGATCATGAAAAATATTTCAAAATTTTGCTGTACTTTGGATCAAATAAATACAGGCTTGATGAGCAGAGAAGACTTATTTAAAAAAAAAAAAAAAACATTAAAAATCTTACTGTTCAAAAACTTTTGACTAGTAGTGCATGTAGATTAAGACTGAGTTTGCGGTCAATTTATTGCTTAGCTTTGGCTTTTTACTTCTAAAAATTGCATTTACCCTTCAATATTCATTAAAAAAAAAGTGTTGTTTTCACAAATTAACATTATCTTTATGAATGTGTAAGTATCAATCTTTTGTTGGTCACAAAGCAAATTTTCTCCAGTTATTCAAAACACAATGGAAAAAAGATTAGCTTGATGCCAACAGCTCAGTGATACTGGTTAGCCAAAAAGGAAAGTTGCTACAGGCATGGAGCAAGTTACTGCCTTTTTAATGAAAGACTGACATAAAATATACAAAAAAAAAAAAAGACATCAGGATCATTTATTATTTAGACTTTGATGTATTTACAACAGCATGGCAAAGCCAAGTCAATCACCACAAAGCTAATAAAATAACCAAGACGGAGTAAATTACTGAGTAATGTGATATATTTGTCTAAAAAAAACAGAAATGAATAAATCATTAAAACCCATCACAAAGGAAATGACAAATACATGATAAAAATTTCAGTTGTGGTGTTACTTTATACACATGAATATACCAAAAAAAAAGAAATTGTTCCAAACCTTGACATTTCTGAAAATAGTTTCTTTAACTCCTCACACTCAAAGCAAAAAAACAAAAACAAAAACAAAAAAAAAACATGTTATTTAAAAACAGTAGTTACCAAGCAGATCACAATTTACATTAAAGGGATAGTTCACCTAAAAATGAAAACTCTGTCATTAATTACTTACTTTACTTACTTTATTACTTACCCTCATGTCGTTTCAAATCTGTAAGACCTTTTTTCATCTTCTGAACACACATGAAGATATTTTTGATGAAATCTGAGAGCTTTCTGACCCTGCATAGACATCAACACAACTGACACGTTCAAGGCCCAGAAAGGTAGTAAGGACATTGTTAAAAAAGTGACATCAGTGGTTCAACCGTAATTTTATGAAGCTACGAGAGTACCACGAAGCATGCGCCTCGTTTACAAGCAGAGGAACGAACACGCACACATTATGGTACTCTTATGAATGTTCGTCAATCTGACACGGAAGAGAAGAAATTGTTGAATAAAGTTATTTTTGTTTTCTTTGCAGAAATAAATTAAGGTTGAACCACTAATGTCACATGGACCATTTTAACAATTTCTGGGCCTTGAACGTGTCAGTTGTCTATGCAGGGTAATAAAGCACTCAGATTTCATCAAAAATAACTTAATTTGTTTTCCGAAGATGAACAAAGGTCTTACAGGTTTGGAACGACATTCAGGTGAGTAATTAATGACAGAATTTTCATTTTTTAGTGAACCATCCCTTTAAATCATTCTTGTAACCCATTTAACTCTTCAGACTCAAAAAGAGTCAGCACACTATCCGGCAGATCATACTTAGTAGTAGTTTGCTGATCAAAAAATATAATTGCATTTATCTAGCCCTCACTCTCTTCATCCTCTACCGCTGTGTAGATACTCTGGTTTCTCCGTTTGATTTGAGGTGTGCCGCCCGTGTGACTTGCTGCACCCTGTGACGTCTCCCCGCTGGTACGTTTGGGAACCCTGGCTGGTGTGAAGCCCCCCTCTTCTTCTGAGCTGCCCTGAGAGAGGGATGCTGAAGGAGGTGGGAGACAAAGAGGTCGTGAAGAACGTAGTGGAGCCTCCGATTCTGGTGCAGCACACGGGGGTGGTAAGATCAGTCTATTAGTCGTCTCTCGCTGGGGACTGCTGTCTCTATCGCTGTCCTGGCTCCCCACCTGCCCTTCTGGAACCACTGCGTCTGTCCCTTTCTCCTCGGCACATCCTACTCCCTCATCCTCTTCCTCCACCCATTCGTCCTCGATGGTGATTTCATCAGGGTTGTAGGAGCTGGAGAGGCCGGAGGTGTCGGTGGGGTACTCGCTGGGTTCGTCTACGCTCCCTGTGCTGTCCTCGTCCTCCTCTTCTTCAGTCGCACCTGTGGCGCCTTCCTCTCCATAAGCCTGCTCACTCTGCCCAGCCAGGATGTAGATGTCGGTCAGGCTGAGGGTGGCACACAGCTCTGTGGTTTGGGGATTGGTGGAATAGGCTGGGTGGGTGTTGGGTTGAGGGTGGTTGGGGTCATAGGCGGGCACCGTCAGGCTGAAATTTTCAGGGATGCAAAGGTCACCGTTCAAATCACTCACGACCTCCATCATAGCTTCCTCTGATGCACTGAAATCCCACCTAAAAAAAGCAGAGGAACAGGACAGCTAAATACTAAAAACAAAATGTGTGAGAGATATGACAGTTAGGGTACAGTATGTCGAAAAAAAATCCCATCTCATTTTCTCCTCCAACTTCAAAATCATCCTACACTGCTGTTTTACCTTTTATTTGTAAAGGGCGTTTGACCTTCTTTGCATGTTCACTTTGTAAACACTGGGTCAGTACTTCTGCTGGACTAGTCTAGCGTTTGAGGTTAAAAAGTATATAAATTGTACTTTTTTTTTTTTTTAGAATATAACTGATTGTTTCATTAGATAAGACCCTCCTTCCTTGGCTGGGATCGTTTAGAGCCCTTTGAAGCTGCATTTAAACCGCATTTTGGAAGTTCAAAATCAGGGGCACCATTGACATCCATTTTATGAAGAGAAATCCTGAAATTTCCTCCAAAAACAATTTCTTTACGACTGAAGAAAGAAAGACATGAACATCTTGGAGGACAAGGGGGTGAATACATTATCTGTAAATTTTTGTTCTGGAACTAAACTATTCCTTTAAGATTTAAAAAAAAAAAAAAGTAGTTATGTTTATGCAGCTGGACCCAGGATTCCCACAGTAATCCAGCAAAATAGAACAGAATTTTTTGGGAATAGAAGTCTTAGCAAAGTAATCGGAAAATGATATGCATGTAAATGTGGCCACTATAATGTAGTCTGTACCGGGTGTGTAGTCCATTGTCTTGTGGAGGGTTCCAGAAATTGCAGGATGGTTTCTGAAGGCTGTCTGTCGCTTTCAAGATGGCTAGCCATTCTGGGTCATACTCAAGGTTCGCAGATGAGCCCGGTCTGTCTGCCACCTCCACAATCTGCAATATCAAAACATTCATTCGCTCAGATTGACTAGATCTACTACTTGGGTCTCAGAATAATTGTACAAAGTGGATACTACTGGAGGAGTTCGAAATACACTTGTTGATGGAAACAGCAGAATTATTACCTGAAGAAAGTCTCTATGTGGAAGACACTTGTCAAGTGAGAGAAACTTGGTGATCTTTGGGGCAACATTATTCTTAGCCTGTTATGAAAAATAGCTTGTTATTTACATTATAATGGAAGATAAACTCTAGAGACTGTTAATAAACAGGTTTTTATCTCTCAATTTGTAAATATTCCCACAAAGACCCACCTCGTGCTGCATCAGTGCAGCAAACTTCACATGGAGGTGAGCTGAAAACCAGTAGGTGGGCTGCAGGTGGTCTAAAAGCTCTGCAGCAGCAGGGCTGCCCAAGATACCACTCTCCACTTCCTGTCTGAGGAACTTCTTCTGGCGGAGAAGCTGGTTTGTGTTACCGTAGTGATAAATGCCTCTTGGCCAATCATGCGTCATGAAGATGTCTATGGGCATCTTGATCTGGAAAAGTTAGGTCAGAAATTATACATGGATCGCTAAATACTATTTCCAGCTTTTTATGAGCAAAACTGTACCTGTTTTCTCTTGATGCATATAAAATTCAGAGTCATTAATTAGCCATATTGGCAGGACTGAACATAAACAATGCCACTGAACTGACGAAACTTGCATATTTTGCTGATTATTGCTGCTGAAAATGGTCAATTATTGTCATGTTTTGGGTTGTACTAATCACTTGGAACAGGAAAACCATTTGGAGTACTATAGACTGCCAAAAGTTATAACAAATCAAGAAGAACAGTGCAAAAAAGCTGTCTGAGGAACAAAAGGTGTTTGTGTTTGGCCAAACTGATCCAGCATATCCAGGGCAAAAATCTTGACAACATTCATGTTTGTTCTTATCATTTCCAGTCAGGTAGGTGAAATATTAGGCTAATATCTTAATTAATACTGCTTGTACGCATCTTTACCACCTATTAACTTTAGATTGTCAAAATATTGCACCCTTTCCAGCTTACTAAGTCCTTCTCTATATGATTTAGCAGCTTCCATATGTTCTTTTTTCGTGGACAGCATAAATTAGCAGAACAATGTATTTAGTAGTACATTAACCGTGCAATTCATGCTGTTGTTTACATCCGAGTATCTCCAATATGGCCACGCATCCAGGTAACCGACCAAACCGTAAACATAGACATAGATTTCACATAAAGATTTACCTGTTTAAGTTTGAAGACATCAATGTTCCTTATGTGGTACACGCTGCGCAAGGTTTCCGGGCTGTATGGCGGGAACTCAAAGTGTCCTGAAATTGCATGAAAAAGTTTTAAAAATGTCATATTTGGGTTATAGAACACAACTGACTTGGAATAGTTAAAACTCACCTTTCTTGTAATCGTGGAATTTAAATATCCCTGAAAGACCGCCAATCCGTACACCTTTAAAGCGTACAACACCGGCATAACCTGAGGAATGAGGAACATCAAATCCATTGAGAACTGCTATAAGACAAGTGCTATTAAGAAAACCACACAAGACTGAATTTACAACATTAAAACACAAATTTACATATTGAAGTAATAAAATTTGCATTAGTGAGTATGAGCCAAAAATTTCACCTAGGTAATAGATGTTGGGGGCCACCCAGCCTCCATATGGAAGCTCCTGCAGATGGTTTGATGCCTCATGGTTTCCACCAATGAAAATCGTCAGGATAGGAGCCTTTTTCTCACCAGAGTAGTACCTTGGGAAAAACCGATTGAGATGACAAGAGAAACGATGGTAGATCGATACAAATTCACTCAAAATATTTGATGTCCTTCATCCACTGACTACAAATAAATATGCAACCACTGTGTTTATTCTATCGCTGTAGTACAGTAAATTACTCTCATTAAGTTGTTTGATAAAATAAATATCTTCTGAATAATACCAGTCGTTCACTTACTTGTAGAAAGTTTGCATGTGTCTGTATTTGGCAGGCACTGCCATGCACTTCATGTCGCCTTCATTTCTGACAGCCTGGAAGTCTCCGCAGCAGAGCAGCAGATCCACCTTCACTCCTTCTTTATTCTCCAGGTAACTGATGCTCTCGTAGATCTTATCCAGCTCTCCATGACAACAGCCTTCTACTGCCACCTTCATCCTTATATCTCTAATCTACAGCCTTACGCTCAAAGACGACAAAACGCGTTATCCATCGCACAGATGGTCAACCTTTACATTTTTGCCATATTTTTCCAGCAGCCGCTTTTGCCTCCCTGTCCTCACATGCTACTATGCACATGCGCAGAACGGTCATGTGACCAAGTGCATTAAATCCATTTTTATTCTTCATCCACACTTTCCGTAATTTATATTTGTTCATTTGTTCATTTGTAATAATGTTCATAATAATAATAATAATAATAGTAATAATAATGTTTTGATTTTAAAGAATGATCAGCATTCAGTGTGCACGTTAACAGTACATGGAATGTATATAATGTATAACGAAACAGCAATGCAAAATTTATCAGGATTTTGTTTAAATAAGAATTAACTAAAACAATTGACAGAATTGACAAAAAGTCTGTTTTGACGTTTTTCTATATAATACACACTTTTCTACTGTTAAATGCGTTGGTTTTACTTTTCTTCTCTTTGTATTATTATTGAAACCATTACCTTTTTTCTTTTTGCTGTTGTAGTCGCGAATTTGGCAAATAATGAAGAAGAAGCAAAGAGCTCTGAATTTGAAACTGAAATACCAATGTTGAAAGTGCAGCCAGTTGCGATATGCTTTGTCACGTGGTGCGTGTTACTTTTCTTAGCGATGATCGGTGAGGACCAATCAAATCCATTATGATTAATAAACAAACGATTTCTTCAATCAATTAAAAGAGACCGCTGAATCGAATGATCTTTTTTTTATTCCAAGTACCAATATTTGAAATGTATTAATGAGAAAAATCTATGCTTTTCTTGCACAAATGTCCGCTGTAAGAAATATTTGAATACAGCTCCAAAGAGGAAGCTTTTTTGTCTTTTTTTTATTTAAAAATAAGTAATATACACTACCAGTCAAAAGTTTTTGAACAGTAATATTTTTAATGTTTTTAAGCTTCTTCTGCTCACCAAGCCCTTTATTTGATCCAAAGTACAGCAAAAACAGTACCATATTGAAATATTTTTACTATTTAAAGTAACTGTTCTCTATCTGAATATTTTTTTAAATGTAATTTATTCCTGTGATTTCAAAGCTGAATTTTTAGTATCATTACTCCAGTCACATGATCCTTTAGAAATCATTCTAATATTCTGATTTGCTACTCAAAAACATTTGTTATTATTATTAAGTTGAAAACTGGCGAGCAGAATTTTTTCAGGTTTCTTTGATAAATAGAAAGTTCAGAAGACCAGCATTTATCTGAAATAGAAATCTTTTGTATCATTATAAAAGTCTTTATCATCACTTTTGGTCAATTTAAGGCATCCTTGCTAAATAAAAGTATTATTTTTTATGACTTCTTTCCCCCCAAAAAATAAAACGAAAGAAAAAAAGAACAATTATACTGACTCTAAGCTTTTGAATGGTATTATGCATAATGTTACAAAAGCTTTTTATTTCAGATAAATGCTGATCTTTGGATCTTTCTATTCATCAAAGAATCCTGAAATACATTTTAAAACATATTCAGATAGAAAACAGTTATTTTAAATAGTAAAAATATTGTACTGTTTTGCTGTACTTTGGTTTAAATAAATGCAGGCTTGGTGAGCAGAAGAGACTTCTTTAAAAAACATTTAAAATCTTAAAGTTTCAAAAAATCAATAATAATAATTAATAGTTGAGTAATTAGCAATAGTTATTATTATATATTGCTTTTCATTTAACATTTGATTTAATTCATTGATTTAAAAAACAAACATAAGCAAATAATAATATTTAAATAGGGATTAAACGGTGTGGAAAGTGCTGCTCTGCATGTTTTGCTGAATCAAGCTTGTGGAGAAAGTGCTGCTGTAAATATTCTGCTGACTGAGCTGTGTTTGTATGGAAAGTGCCGCTGTGAATGTTCCGCTGAGTGAATGATGGCGTGCCTGCTGGAGGCCCCTTTACGCATCAGCGTGTTATCTGTGAGTCTCTTTGATTATACCCATTAAAAATCTACATTTTAGCTTCAGGATCACTTAGGTATACACTAGACACGTTAGATAGACTTTAGCGATTGATCTTAAATTAATCGATGTTGTTTTTAATGGCTGGCTGTGTGTTTATGTGGCTAACATTAGATCTGGATGTGCTCAGAGCTGTCAAATCAAAGTTATATTTAGTTTTCAGTCTATATTTAGAGCTGGGGCTTCAAAAACAAAATCAAACCTGCTTGATATTCTCTGATGAAGCGGTTAAATGATGAAGTGATGGGCTAATGTGGTGGTAACGCCCCCCTTTTGACAGCCCTGTAGTTCTGTCCTGTATGTTTTGACACATGTTGATCTACTCTCACTGTGGTGGAACCCAGGTGCAATGATGCTGTCAGATGTTGTTGTATATTTTATTGAATGATTACCAGTCTCAAATGTCATGGTATTCACATAGCGCTTAAAATGGTAGACTAGTAAAAAAAGCATTAACATGATGCTTTTGTGTCATTCAAACTTTAGCCTTCATGTTCGGTTTATTATCTTCCCTGCAAATACTTTGAATGCGTTCCTCTGATCTAATCAACCGTAGAAAGATATTGTTAAAGCCTTAACCCTTTGTTAATGATAAAATAGAAATGCTCTTTTCAGAAAAGTTAACTGTTATCCCATATATTAACTCCGAGTCACAGTTTCTGAGTCAATTTGATAATCATATATACTGTTTTTATTCATGTTTTACATTACTGAACAACAGAAGTTGTTTTTAATTTTTTATTAGTATGAAATTTAATCTCTTACCATTATTCGTAAAAAATCTTAATGCCCTGTCATAAAATAAATTCAATATTAAATGTGTGTTTTGAGCTGTAAAAGGTTCTTAAAAGTTTTTCAGCTCTAAAATTGTTATAACTGTACTAGCTTTTTATTTTGATACGTAAATTATAATATATGAAATATACACTATGTTTTTGAACATGTTTTTTTAAAGAAGTCTCTTCAGCTCACTAAGCCTGCATTTATTTGATCCAAAAAACATCAAAAGCAGTAATATTGTGAAATATTTTTACTATTTAAAATAACTGCTTTCTATTTTAATGTATTTTAAAATGTTATTTATTTCTGTGATTTCAAAGCTGAATTTGTAGTATCGTTACTCCAGTCACATGATTCTTCAGAAATCATTCTAATATCCCCAAGAAACATTTGTTATTATTATCAGTATTACCATTCTGAACTTTCTATTCATCAAAGAAACCTGAAAAAATTCTACTCGGCTGTTTTCAACATAACAGTAGTAATAAATGTTTTCTGAGCAGCAAATCANNATATTAGAATGATTTCTGAAGGATCATGTGACTGGAGTAATGATGCTAAAAATTCAGCTTTGAAATCACAGAAATAAATAACATTTTAAAATATATTCAAACAGAAAAAAGTTATTTTAAATAGTAAAATATTTCAAAATTATACTGTTTTTGCTCTACTTTGGATCAATTAAATGCAGGCTTGGTGAGCAGAGCAGACTTATTTAAAAAAAAAACAAAAAAAACATGAAAAATCTTACTGTTCAAAAACTTTTGACTGGTAGTGTAACTTTTGATACTTATGTGATTGTAGCTATAAGCTTGTATCAGTATATTAACTGAATCATAGTGAGAATAACCATTGAAACAAGATGAGATTAGCACTGGATTTATAGAAATCTTATTTCAAATGTCAAATAAATGTTAATTAGTCATGTTGTAAGAATTTCAATTTGACTCTTCCGAGTAACGTTATCTAAACTGACAGCTGCATAATTCTTTAGGGTTGGGTAATTATAGAGAGATGTAATGCTGTAATTGAATAATGATCCCAAAAGTCTGTCAGAAACTCATTTGTGCCTGAACAGGTTAGGTTGGTACATCGAAACACCATTTTGTTACATTATGTTATAAAGTAATAGAGTTCATGTGCTTATGTGATGTTTTGAAGCATGACGTGACATTTATAGCAGTGCCAACTAATTGCGTACCTGCTTTGGTATGTTTGGGTGATCGTCTTTCCCACTTTTCCCTGGCTTGAAATTGCCATCTCTGCCTGTACAAGTTAGCTGCGGTGTTTGAGGAGTTGGGAAGTCTCCTTCTAGAGATTTCCACCAACAGCTGGCAACTGTAAGGATAAACACACCAAAGTATTGAGACCCTGTGAGCCAGGGAGGAGGCTATGGGGCGAGTCTGAGGGTGTTGTGATGCCTCAGATGGGATGAGTTTGCTGAATCATCTTTGTGCTGTCATTTGTCACTATGCAGGAAGTCACAGCCACGAGTCGCCACTATGTTGACCGGCTTTTTGACCCCGACCCACAGAACGTGCTGCAGGGAGTCATGTGAGTAAACAACCATGTGTGTGAGCGCTCCGCTCTGTGTTGCAGTTCAGCATGCTCTCCTTTCTGAGTGCTAAAGATGAAGCTGTCACCATAGGAGGTTGTTTTTAGTCCTTAGAGAGCAAGTGTATGTTAGTGTTTTTTTGGTTTCATCATGTAAGACGTTGTGAGGTGCTGTACTCGTGTGTTTACGTGAGCGTATCTGGGTAGCTGCGGCTCGGGTCTCTTCATCTTTATTTTTAACTCAGGGCTTCAGCTCTGGTTACTGTTAGCTTGATCTTTCCCGACTGCCATAGCCGTACTTTTCCACAGATATAGATCCTCCTTCAGAAGAGGCATGAACTAAAACATTAAGGTTTTTGCATTTATGCTGCTTTAAATTCATGTCAAAATCATTTCGGCAAGATGAACGCACAGAGACGCTGTTAAAGTCAGTAGGAAATCCTGGTTTCTTTTGGGGGCGTGTTAAAAAATGATGATGAATACCAGTTTGCTTCCTCCATAATTAATGTTGTGTCAGTCCTCCTGGAAAATTCTTACATTAAAAAATGTAATTAGCTATTATTATTATTATCATCATCAATCATTCATTCATTCATTCATTTATTTATTTATTTATTTATTATTATAGTTTTCATTTTAACTATAGTTTAGGTTTCAGTAATTGTGTGCATTTGTTATTTTATTTTGATATATTTATATTAATTTATTAATAAAAGTAATTAATTTAATTTCAATCATTATTTATTTTATTTGGGTTTTAGTAATCTTCAGCTTATTTCTAATTTCCATGAGATGTTTTAAAATGTTTTTTTTATCTAATATATATATTTTTTAACTTTATTTCAGTTATTTATTTCAATAATTGTATTGTAGTTTTACTTTTCTTTTCTTTTAGCAGTAACAACAGTGGGCAATTTCATATTTCTTTCTCATTTTTTTCATTTCCTGACAAAGGCAGAAAGCTTTTTAGTGATAATGCAACAAAAAAGAGCAATTGATACACATTAGGTTTGTAATTGATGCTCTGTGTATCTGTTATGACTTTCATGTGCACTCAGCTCTTAATTACATCATTCTGATTTGACTTGAACGTTGCATGCGTTCATTTTGAGTATGGAAACATTTGCAAATATTTTGGGTGCTGTTGATGAAGAATGGATCGATAAAGCATCAATTACAGTAGCACATGCATTGTCATTTTAGTGGAAAAAGTCCTTCTGGAAGAGGAAAAGAAATATAAAATTTCATGGCATGTCCATTTTGTTCAGAGCAGAATCTTGTTACATTACCTGTGTGCTGTATGTGCATTCAGCTAATGAGTCATGAGATGAGAGTCTGCTAGGAGGGTGTTACTATTTGCTCTCATTATCAGCCTCTGTGATCCTCAGATCATTCAAATGTACGCTAACAAGTTACATTTGACATGATGAACAAAGACACCAGTGTCCTTTACTTCAAATGTTTTAAACAACATAGTTAATTCTTGCTTACTTATAGTCCATGTAGTTTTCATATTAATTAAAATACTAATTGTAATATTTTTAGTTTAAAAAAACTTCCTCATACTGAAGGACTATTAAAACTGCAAAAAAAAACCTTAAAAAGATGTTTGAAAAGAAATTTCATCATTTAATCCAAAAACAGTTAAAACAGAAATACTGTGTATTATTACAATTTAAAATAACTGTTGCTGTTTATTTATTCCTGTAATGACAAAGTAATTTTCAGCAGCCATTATTACTTCAGTCTGGAGCGTCACATGGTTCTTCAGAAGTCATTCTAATATGCTGATTTGGTGGTCATTTTTAAAAATATTTTGAAAACAGTTGCCCTGCTTTAATGGTTTTTTGTAAACCATGACAATTTTTTAGCATTATTTGATAAATACAATGTTTAATAGAACAGTATATATTTTAAATGCATGTCTTTTGTAATTGTGCAAAAATCAAATAAATTAATCATGATCACATCCAAAATAAAGGTTTGTGTTTAAGTAATCTATGTGAGTGTATACACACATGTATGTATTTAAGTAATGTACATGTGTGTGTGTGTGTGTATATATATATATATATATATATATATATATAAATAATATATATTANATATATATATATATATATATATATATATATATATATATAAATAATATATATTACATATATTTATTAAGTATTTACATGTGTGTGTATATACTTGTATGTTTATAAATATATATTACATATATTTCTTAAATAAATACATGTATGAGTGTATATTTATACACTACCAGTCAAAAGTTCTTGGACAGTAAGATTTTTAATGTTTATTAAATAAGTTATAATAAGTTAAGTAAAGATCATTTATTTGATCCAAAGTACAGAACTATTTTTACTATTTAAAATAAATATTTTCTATTTAAATATATTTTTAAATTTAATTTATTCCTGTGATTTCAAAGCTGAATTTCAGCATCATTACTCCAGTCACATGATCCTTCAGAAATCATTCTAATATTCTATTTTGCTGCTCAAAAAAACCCCATTAATTATTATTATTATTATTATTATTATTATTATTATTATTATTATTATGTTGAAAACAGCTGAGCAGATTTTTTTAGGTTTCTCTGATGAATATAAAGTTTAGAAGAACAGCATTTATCTGAAATAGAAATCTTTTGTGACATTTTAAATGTCTTTATCATCACACAATCAATTTAAAGCATCCTTGCTAAATAAATTAATTCTGTAATAATTTCTGTAATAATACAAATTTCTTGGATTAATTTGGATCAAATAAATGCAGTGAGCATGGTGAGCAGAAGCGACTTCTTTAAAAAACATAAAACATAGTAAAAATCTTACTGTCCAAAAACTTTTGACTGGTAGTGTATATACATATAAATACACACAACACACACACATATATGATGTAAACACAAACTTTAATTTTAAAAGCGATTAATGACGATTAATCAACTTTTGAACAGTTTAATGTGTCCCTGCAGAATGAAAGTACTAACTTCTTAAAATAAATAAATTTAATTAAATAAATAGAATGCATAAAACTAATTACTAAACTAAGTCAGCGACCATTTTTTCCCCCACCTAGCTTGTTGTTCATCTGACCAATAACACCCTTAAAATTACTGAAAACTTGTGTTCATCTGTTTCTATATCACAGAAAAGGTATGTTTTGTACATTGAGTTTTGAGTGATTGCACCTGTATTGACAGTGACATGAAGAATGCTGTTATTGGAAACAACAAACAGAAGGCCAACCTGATTGTGCTGGGAGCCGTGCCAAGGTAGGTCCACCTACTTCACCCTTCATCCAATAAAACTGCAGTGAGTTTTGATGCAACCAGTAAGATTTAAGCATCATAGCTAATTTATCCAGCTGTCTGGGCTGGGTTAATGTAGCTGGAAGATTACAGTCAACTCCAAAAGTCTAAGATTATATTCAAAATCTCTGCGATTCGAAATCATATTTAAACCTGTCATTAAACAAAGACACTCTCTTGAGCTGTTTTCTTTGTTTTATGTTCTAATCACTGCTGATGAGGATGTACTTTGTGTGTGTGTGTGTGTGTGTGTGTGTGTGTGTGTAGACTGCTGTATCTTCTCCAGCAGAGCTCCTCTAGTCTGGAGCTGAGGACTGAATGTGCGGTCGTGTTGGGAAGTCTGGCCATGGGCACAGAGAACAACATCAAGTCCCTGGTGGACTGCCACATCATCCCAGCCCTACTGCAAGGTTCCTGCTCTGTCTACTCAGTCTATCTTTGATATTACTCTTCTAACAAGTTTTTTATCAAATACATGCGTTAAGATTCCAATCTTTTGACCAGTGTTTTGTGTTTCTGCAGGTCTCTTGTGTTCTGATCTGATCTTCATTGAGGCATGTCTGCGCTGTTTAAGAACCGTCTTCATCAGTCCCGTCACACCAGTGCAGCTGCTCTACACAGTAAGACAACTTGTACATTCTGAATTGATATATGCACATGCATAAACGGAAGAATGATCAACATGTTTCAATTTGCACCAGGACCCCACTGTGATCCCCCACCTCATGTCCCTGCTGAGTCGGTCACAGCACACACAGGAATACATCACGCAAATCTTCGCCCACTGTTGCAAGGTAGCACACACAACTTTGTGCATCACACAGTAAATATGCATTTATTCACAATTATAAAGAATCAGAATCAGAAACAGCTTTTATTGCCAAGTATGCTTACGCATACAAGGAATTTGTTTTAGTGTCACAGGCTTCCAGTGCACTGAGACGACAACAACAACACACAGAAAATAAAAATAAGATGAGAATAAAAAATACACATATGTTAAATATAAATAGACAAAAATTGCAATATAAGATTTAAGAAAATAAATTGTATATACAGTTGTGCTACAGGTGATAGAAAAAGAATAGAATAGAATGAGATGCTGGGATGTACTGAGATGTGGGTGGTAACAAATAAATATTGCAGGTTATTGCAGATATTTTTATTGCACAATGGGGCAGGGTGTCTGGAACATTTATCTGTTCATGAGGTGGATTGCCTGAGGGAAGAAACTGTTCTTATGTCTGGCTGTCCTCTGTAGCGCCGACCAGATGGCAAAAGTTCAAAAAGTTCATAAAGCAAATAGTTCCAGCTCTAAATTCTAATTAGATTAGCCACATACAAACTTTATTCCAAGTCTTATTAAGGATTATCCGACATGCACCTGTGGCCACTTGTCAAACTGTAAAATGGTTGCAGTATTGCACTTTAGGCTTCTTGGCAAAGTAATCTTTTCTTTTGTCTCCATTGAAAAATGCATTGAATAATGTGTATGTCCAGACTCCAGAACATCAGACGGTGTTGTTCAACCACGGTGCCATCCAGAACATCGCTCCTCTTCTCATCTCTCCCTCCTATAAGGTACATAAAGGATCTTTTCCATTTGGTAATGTATTTTTAATGCATGGGACAGTGTGTTCTAAGTAATTATGTTTCGCAAACTCTCCCTGTAGGTACGGATGCAGGCGTTAAAGTGTTTCTCAGTTTTGGCCTATGAGAACGCTCAGGTCTCCATGACACTGGTGAATGGTGAGCACGACCCTCATCCTCTAAGTACCATCATTTGATCACCACTTCTTTTGTCCTCCTGCCATACACTCATCAGAGAGTCTTTCTGACTTCTCTTTTGTGTTGCAGTTTTTTTCATTACATTTTGTAATATATGAATCACTGTTTAGTGAAATAAAAGCATAGTGCACAACATGCAAAATGCATGTTATTGTTTATTTAGTACTGACCTGAATAAGATATTTTACATAAAAGATGTTTACATATAGAGTTAAACTGCCTGCTGTTCTTCAGAAAAATTCTTCAGGTCCCACAAATTCTTTGGTTTTCCAACATTTTTGTGTATTTGAACCCTTTCCAACAATGACTGTATGATTTTGAGATCCATCCTTTCACACTGAGGACAACTGAGGGACTCGTATGCAACTATTACAGAAGGTTCAAGAAGGGATGAAAACTTTTGAACAATGGAGATGTGCACATTTTTCTTATTTTGCCTAAATATCATTTTTTTTCATGTAGTATAGCCCTTCAGAAGGCAGAAAATATGGTCACATGTTTCCTAGAAGACAAAATAAGTAAAATTTACCCTGATCTTCAAATTCAAATTCACCCAGGCTCTTAATGCATCACATTTCCTTCTGAAGCATCAGTGAGTGTTTAAACCTTCTGTAATAGTTGCATATGAGTCCCTCAATTGTCCTTAGTGTAAAAGGATGGATCTCAAAATCATACAGTCATTGTTGGAAAGAGTTCAACACTTTGTGACACCGAAGACTAGAGTAATAGCTGCTGAAAATGCAGCTTTGCCATAACAGCAATAAATTACATTTTAAATATATTCAAACAGTTAACAGTACTTTTAAATTATAGCAGTATTTCACAATACTACTGTATTTTTGTGTAAATATGCAGCCTGTGTGCATTAGAGACTTCGAAACCATTGCAAAAATCCTATTGACGCCAAACATTTGAGTGGTAATGTACCTAACATTAGTTTATGGTGTAGTGTTAGAGCCTAAAATGATAAGCAGAGTTTTCTTATAGCAAACCACATAAAGCTTGATTCATAATTTTTTGCAATGTTGCTTTTTCTTTGAATTTATTTAGGTTTCCTGTATGTCTTTGGAGACTAATGCTTAACCCTTTTCACACAAAAATAAAAAATTGTCATTAATTACACACCCTCATGTCGTTCCAAACCATAAAACCGAGCATCTTCAGAACACAAATTAAGATATTTTTTATTAAATCTGAGGGCTTTCTGACCCTGCACAGACAGCAATACAACTACAACGTTTAAGGCCCAGAAAGGTAACAAGGAAAGAATTAGTTTTCTTCGCGCACTTAAAGTATTCTCGTAGCTTCATAAAATTACAGCTAAACCACTGATGTCACATGGACTATTTTAACAATTCCCTTACGACCTTTCTGGGCCTTGAACTTGTCAGTTGCGTTGATGTCTATGCAGGGTTAGATAGCTGTTGGATTTCATCAAAAATACCTTAATTTGTGTTCTGAAGATGAACGGTCTTATGGGTTTGGAAAGACATGAGGGTGAATAATTAATGACAATTTTCATTTTTGGGTGAACTATCCCTTTAAGCCTGCTGAAAGTCATATTATTGTGTTTATATGTATATGTTTCTCAGTGCTTGTAGATGGTGAGCAGCTCTCTCAGGTTTTTGTTAGAATGATGCAAAGGGACAAACCCATCGAAATGCAGCTTACAGCAGCCAAATGGTGAGCAAATCTCATCCTGCAGGTTATTTATGAAACTACATGCTTAGTCTCTTCAGATTTTACAAACTCACACTCCTTTTTTTTCAGTTTAACATACATGTGTCGAGCAGGAGCCATCAGGACAGACGACAACTGTATTGTATTAAAGGTACCTCCAAAAAACATCCACATTCACAAAAGTGTTACCATTAAAAGTGCGTTAAAAAACTAGTTCTGTGTTTGTGTGTGTGTGTGTGTGGACAGACTTTGCCGTGCCTAGTGCGGATGTGCAGTAAAGAGCGATTACTGGAGGAGAGGGTGGAGGGGGCCGAGACGCTAGCCTACCTGATGGAGCCGGACGTAGAACTACAGCGGATTGCAAGCGTCACTGACCACCTTGTGTCCATGTTAGCTGACTATTTTAAATACCCAAGCTCCGTCAGCGCCATCACTGATATTAAGAGGGTAACTTCACGCACTCATACACACTCATGCACATATTAGCTTTCTAAATAAGGACACACCAGAGACTTCTGTTGTTTTTGTATAAATTTTAAAGGGATAGTTTAAGCAAAAATAAAAATTCTGTCATTAATTACTTACCTTCATGTCGTTCCAAACCCGTAAGAGCTTCGATCATCTTCGGAACACAGATTAAGATATTTTTGATGAAATCCGAGAGCTTTCAGACCCCTCCTAGACAGCAACGCAACTGAAACGTTCAAACGAGCCAGAAAGGTAGTAAAGACATAATCAAAATAATCCATGTGACATCAGTGGTTCAACCTTAATTTTATGAAGCTACAAGAATACTTTTTGTGCGCAAAGAAAACCAAAATTACGGTTGAACCACTGATGTCATGTGGACTATATTAACAATGTCCTTACTACCTTTCTGGGCATTGAACATAGTAATTGTGTTGCTGTCCATTTAGGGTCAGAAAGTGCTCAGATTTCATCAAAAATATCTTAATTTTTGTTTGATGAATGAAGGTCTTATGGTTTTGGAACGACATGAGGGTGGGTAATTAATGACAGAATTTTTATTTTTGGGTGAACTATCCCTTTAAGTACGTAGATTTCAAAATCATACAATCAGTGTAACCGGGTACCTTTTGCAGACTCAGTGTAACTAATCATCTGTCTTCTTGTAGTTGGACCATGACTTGAAACATGCACATGAGCTGCGACAGGCAGCCTTTAAACTCTATGCCTCACTAGGCTCCAATGACGAGGACATCAGGAAAAAGGTATTGTATTATATTACATTACATTATATTATGTTATAAAAATCAACAGCATGGCTATTGACTACTTTGACACCTAACAGTTAAAATAGGTTATTGTGGTGAATGAGCTTCGGATGTTAACATTAATTTTCCCACTACAGATTACAGAGACGGAAAACATGATGGACAGGATTGTTAGTGGCCTATCAGAATCTAGTATCAAAGTACGGTTAGCAGCAGTCAGGTATGACACACCTTTTCACATAATTGTTGTCTGTCAAGAAAAATGTAGAAAATAAAAACTGCCATTGTACATTACTATTTAAAAGTTTGGGCTCTTTTATTCTGAAAAAATGCTTTAAATTGGTCAAAAGTGACAGTATAAACATTTCTAATGGTTCAAAAGATTTTGATTTGTTATTTTAAACTTTCTGTTGATCAGAGGATCCTGAAAAAAATGTCACAGTTTCCACAAAAATATTAAGCATCACAATTGTTTTCCGTATCTGCTAATAATAATTACTTGCAAAAGCAGCATATTAGAATGATTTCTGAAGGATCATGTTAAAAATTGTACAATATTACTACTCTTACTTTATTTTTAATTAAATTAATGTAGTTTTGGTGAGTATAAGACATTGTTCAAAAACATTTTTACGAATCTATCCAACGCCAACGTTTGAATAGTAGTGTAAATGTTAAATGTGTTTGTTGAAAAGGCACAAAAGTTGGATACTGAAATAATTCAGAGCATAAAACAAAGAAAATAGGTTTTAGTTTGCTCTTTTATTTCAATTTATTTCTTTCTAATTTTATCTAGATGTCTGCACAGTTTATCACGGTCTGTACAACAGCTAAGGACAAGTTTCCATGATCATGCAGTATGGAAGCCACTAATGAAGGTATGATATTTAGATGATGTTGAGTTAAAACTGGACGCTAATCAAACCCTAACTGAATGTGCATTTGTTTTTGTGGGTAGTTATTACAGAATGCACCAGATGAGGTCCTGGTCATGGCCTCTTCAACACTATGCAACTTACTTTTGGAGTTTTCACCCAGCAAAGAGGTAAAGTACACACACTCTGTTGAGCTAAGAGTTTATTAGCGTTATACAGATAGGATTTAAATTGTAAAATAATATTATTATAATTAATAAAACTACATTTTTACAGTATAATAGTATTATTACTATAGTAATATTTATTTTTGTATTTAATTTTTATCATTTAATAAAATAAAATATTGTAATAATCACTGAACTCACACATTTTCTGTGCATTTAACAATATTATTAGCAAAAAGAAATTAGAATAACACTCTTGTTAGTACAATTTTGAGTTATTTAGTTACTTTGTCATAGTAAAAACTAAAAGGTTTATTCTGTAACTGTGAATGTGTGTGTGTTCACAGCCTATCTTAGAGTCTGGGGTCATCGAGTTACTATGCAGCCTCACACAAAGTGACAGTCCAGCTCTAAGAGTCAATGGCATCTGGGCTCTCATGGTATGACCTGCTGACTTCGGTCCACACTAAAGTTTTACTGTGAAAACACTCTATGTCATCAGAAGCTGTTACGTTTATTTGTGCAGAACATGGCCTTCCAGGCAGATCAGAAGGTGAAGGTGGAAATAGTTCGAGCTTTGGGCACAGAACAGCTTTTTAGACTCCTGTCTGATCCTGATACCAATGTGCTCATGAAAACATTAGGGCTGCTTCGAAACCTGCTCTCCACCCGGCCGGTAATACACATTATATATATGTATACTTGGTTTGATATATTCCCTTCCTCTGTCTAACAAGATTATGGGCTTTCTGTAATACACACACACACTAATTGTCTTTCCCTGTCTTTGGTAGCATATAGACCAGATCATGAGCTCACATGGAAAGCAGATCATGCAAGCGGTCACGCTTATCCTAGAGGGAGAACACAGCATAGAGGTCAAAGAGCAGGTGAGCTGCTCAAACAAACTAAGATGACATTGTGCTCATTGGGTCTTAAAGAATCAGACTAGTAAGATCTCTCAAGCAGCTATTAAATTCCACAGGTGTTTGTTAAAGAAGCAGTTCATCTACAGAACAAAAATTTACTGATAATTTACTCACCTCCTTGTCATCCAAGATGTTCATGTCTGTCTTTCTTCAGTTGTAAAGAAATTGTTTTTTGAGGCAAACATTTCTTGGGATTTCTCTCCATATAGTGGGCTTCTATGGTGCCCGCAAGTTTTACGTTCCAAAATCCAGTTTAAATGCACAATCAAAGGGCTCTAAATGATCCCAGCTGAGGAAGAAGGGTCTTATCTAGCGAAACGATTGTTATTTTCTAAAAAAAAAATTGCAATTGCTATACTTTTTAACCTCAAATGCTCATCTTATCTAGCTCTGCGTGAACTCTGTGTATTCCAGTTCAAGACAGTTAGGGCTGGTCAAAAAACTCCCATCTCGTTTTCTCCTCCAACTTCAAAATCGTCCTACATTGCTGCAGAAGTGCTGACCTAGTGTTTACACAGTGGACGCGCAAGGAGGGCAAACACCCTTTACAAAAAAAGGTAAAACAGCAATATAGGATGATTTTGAAGTTGAAGGAGAAAATGAGATGGGAGTTTTTCGACATACACTAATTGTCATGAACCAGAATGCACAGAGTTCACAAGAGTTCAAGTGTGTCGATTGTACCTTTTTTGTTTTTTTAGAAAATAACCAGTTGTTTCTCTAGATATGACCCTTCTTCCTCAGCTGGAATCGTTTAGAGCCCTTTTTTGGAAGTTCAAACTCGCAGGCACCATTAAAGTCCACTATATGGAGAACATTCCTGAAATTTTTTCCTCAAAAAGCATAATTTCTTTACGACTAAAGAAAGAAAGACATGAACATCTTGAATGACAAGTGGGTGAGTAAATTATCTGTACATATTTGTTCTGGAAGTTAACTTTTCCTTTAAAGGCAACCTCGGATATTAAGATTTGCATGGCTTAATATAACATAAATTATGTTTCTTACTGAAATATGTAGTAGAAAACCAATGAAAGATTTACGTTATTTAAAAAAATCCTTATTGTTTATACATATTTTGGACTATGGGGGGGGGGGGGGGGGTTGTTATTTTCATGGCGTGAAATGGTTGCTCTCTGTGAGCTACTGGNTACTGAAATATGTAGTAGAAAACCAATGAAAGATTTACGTTATTTAAAAAAATCCTTATTGTTTATACATATTTTGGACTATGGGGGGGGGGGGGGGGTTGTTATTTTCATGGCGTGAAATGGTTGCTCTCTGTGAGCTACTGGCGCTACCTGTTGCTATTTTTAACACAACACAACTTGGAAAATAAAATACTGATACAGTGACCACAGCTACTGAAAGAGCTTACAGGTGGCGATGAATATAAGCGTAGACTTAAACCGAATACACACTATCTATTTTTCCCCACAAGGAGTCTAAATGCCCCAGATATCGAGTAAAATCTATGCTGAGAAACTCCTTCAGTGGTTGCGGCGTCATGACAAGTGTCGGCATGTTTCCATCCTGCCAGGATGGCATCTAGCGTTTCTTGTCTTTGCCGTTTGTGAGCTCTTTCAGTAGCTGTGGTCCACTAAAAGCCTCAAAGGCATCAAGGCTAAAGTGTAGAGAACAAAAGCGTGGGTCTTTAGGAAGTTTAATTCATCCACAGGCATATTTCCTTTCTTTTCTCCTCTTCTTATCACTAGGAAAGCAGTGAAGACTTACATCGCTTCTGTTGTTGCCCTTCAACTGAAAATTACAACCAAAAGCCCCACAATGTGGCATCGTATCAGTATTTTAGTTTTAGAGTTGTGTATTCCAAGTTGTGTTTCGGTAAAAATAACAGGTGGCGCCAGTATCTCACCGAGTGCAACCATTTTGTCATTGATATAATGGCGCCCCCATAGTTCAAAATATGTATAAAATGTGGATTTTTTAAAATAACTTAAAACATTTAATGGGTTTTCTACTATATATTTCAGTAAGAGGCATCATTTTCATTATATTAAGCCATACACATCTTAATACCCTTTAAAAGAATGTTCCCAGTTTAATTTAAGTTAAGCTCTATGTCTATTCAGGGTGTCTGTGGAAGTCCTTGAAAAGTATTAAAGGCTTAAATTCACATTTTAAAATGTAAAACTGTTCATATCTTAAATAGCATAGAAAGGTCTTTAGTTCACATAAAATCTGTTATATTCTAATGTTTTATAGTGAAATATTTGAGTTATTTTAAATGGTAAATATATTCCAGAATTGTACTGTTTTTGCTGTACTTTGGATTAAATAAATGCAGGCTTGGTGAGCAGAAGAGACGTCTTTAATGAAATTCCCTTAAACATGCACATAACTGCTGCTGAAACTGAAACATTTGTTTAGGAGCATTGATTTTAATAGTTTCCAGAGTTGATGTTTAACAATCCTTTTGTCATCTTTTGCAGACATTGTGCATATTGGCCAACATTGCTGATGGAAACACTGCCAAGGAACTCATTATGACCAATGATGACATGCTCCAAAAAATTAAATATTATATGGTCAGTGCATTCTCATTAGCTCAGCTGTGTGCTGTACCATTTTCCTTAGTCTCCTTGTACTGTTGCTTGTTTCCACCATATCACTGTCCCTTCCTCTTGCTCTTTCTTGTCTTTCTCCTACTGGATAATTCTTTTGCTAATGTGAAATTTCTTCTACTGCCTGTGTTTCAGGGTCACTCCAACGTGAAACTGCAGCTGGCTGCCACCTTCTGCATCTCTAACCTCATCTGGAATGAGGAGGACGGTGAGGAGCTTGTGATACATGGGTTCAGTGGAGGGGCAGTGGGGGACAGTTTAACTTAACTGTATCTGAACCAGTCCTCGAGTCCTCTTGGTGTATTATCAAGAATATAAGTTTGTGTTTTTTTGCTTCCTGCAGGCTCACAAGAGAGACAAGACAAGCTAAGGGAGATGGGCTTTGTTGATATCTTACACAAACTCACCCAGGCATCAGATCCCAACCTCTGTGACAGGTGATGAACAGACTGGCATTCATCTATTGATAGTCGTTTCATCTGTTGTTTGGTTTGGTGCCATAAGGTAATGATTTGACTGTTCGCATCTCTGTCGTTCTCTCAGGGCAAAAACGGCGATGCAGCAGTATTTGGCATGACCTCGAAGGAAGGCGGGATACAGCCTCACTAACAATCTCTAGGAGGATCACATCTCCTGTCTTTTTGTTTTAGATTCAAATTTCGTTTCGCTCTTCCTTTTGTTTTGTTGCACAAGACACCTTTTGTTGTGGAGACCCCGAACAGCTTCGTAAATCAGAGACACGGTTGCCAGGGGCCCACAGCACCTTTTGGGCTTTCAGCTACGTTGGCTTAATACGTTTTCTGCTGAATTCTTGGAACTATTATTTTTTTTGTTTGTTTGTTTTTTGGACTTAATGTGAAGGAAAAAAAAAGTTCCTCGACGTGTGTTGCAGCGCCACCTGGTGGATTGAGGCTTTGACGCTTTGGACTCCCTTTGGAGAAAGCTGACTGACCTCTCAGTGCTACGCTTGTAGGAGCTTAGTCTCCTTACTTTGGTTTGCTGATTTACTATTGATATTATTATAACTATTATTATTTTAATTGGGACTTCGACACAAGGTTAGAAAAGACTGCTTGTTTTTGTTCTTTTTTTGTGGATACATACCTCGTAAATATATATAAATATAAATATATAAATATATTTTTTGGATTTTTAATTTCCCTTTCAGGTTGTTTTTCCCCTTTGTATTTTCCTCTCTGTAATATAGGCTGATGTGGGTATATCTGGAGAGGCAGCATGTTGGGTCATATACAAAGACATTTTCGTCAAAACCACACCCCCAAATAGAAAAGTGAAAGTTTGTTTGCTCTTTCCACAGGTCTTTGTTTTCTCATTTTCACTCCCTTTATCTTCACACGAATCGGTCTCCTCATAACTCCCTCTTTTTGAAGCTCTATAGTGAATGTTTCCACTCAAATATATGCAGGCCTCTGCCATGGAGCAGTCCACTGCTTTGTGTCTTTTTTATGGGTCGGGAAGGGCTTTTTAGCACAGAAGAGCTTGGAGATGAAGCGGACTTGGTGCTCATGTAGGAAAAACAGGTTTGAATCCTCCCTTTGACCCTTTTTCCCTGAACAATATTGTATCTTCTACTTTTGCTACAAAAAAAGTTACAGTAAAAACAAAATATGCTAAATAGCTTACTAAAGTCTAGCAGTTATCACATGCTTCAGACTTGTTGGACCTTGATGCTTACGTGGGAAAAACGGGTTTGAGTCAAGTGTACCGCACACATCCAGAAAAGTGATTCCAAAATGTTTTGATCTGCCTCTGGTGGTTGGCTGCAGTATAGGTCATAAACCCTGCACTCTCCATGTAAACGAATGGTAGGGGTTTCAAAGTAAAAAATTAAATTACACTTTAAATACATTTTTCCATCATTTTAGGTAATTCTTTATATGTTGATGTATGTTCAACCGTTCATTTTTTGAGTAGGTTTGAACTTAATTAGTTAATTGAAGCTATAAAAACGGGGTGTGGTGTCATGATTGTGAGCTTGTGATTGGGGAGTTTTTGGCGGGACCTCACAATCACTATTGCGCAGGCTTGAAATGACGTCATTGGTGCAAGATGATGAAAGAAAGTGGAGATTAAAACCCAAAAGTTAAAAAAGAAGAAAAATATTAACAATAAAGTAACTAAAGTGAGTACTATGTTGACTTGAAATCATTTAAAATATTTATTCAAATATGTTTCCAGTGTTTCTCATACTTTTTTTTTCCATTTACAGTTTACATTTACCTTGCAGAATCTGCAAAATGTTAATGATTTTACCAGCATAGGAGGGATCATACAAAATGCATGTTATATTTTTATTTAGTACTGACCTGAATAAGATATTTCACATGAAAGACGTATAGTCCACAAGACAAAATAATAGTTGAATTTCTAAAAATTAGTTTACATACACTTGATTCTTAATACTTTACCTAAATGATCCACAGCTCATTTTGTTTTGCTTTGTGATAGTTGTTCATGAGTCCCTTGTTTGTCCTGAACAGTTAAACTGCCCGCTGTTCTTCAGAAAAATCCTTCAGATCCCATAAATTCTGTGGTTTTTCAGCATTTTTGAAACCTTTCTAACAGTGACTGTGATTTTGAGATCCTTCTTTTCACACTGAGGACAACTGAGGGAATCTCATGCAACTATTACATAAGGTTCAAACACTCACTGATGCTTCAGGGGTGAAAACTTTTTGAATTTGAAGATCAGGGTAAATGTAACAAATTTTGTCTTCTGTAGCTTCTGAAGGGCAGTACTAAATTAAAAAAATATATGATATTTAGGTAAAATAAGAAAAATGTACACATCTTCATTCTGTCCAAAAGTTTTCACCCTCTTAATGCATTGTTTTTCCTTCTGAAGCATCAGTGAGCATTTGAACCTTCTGTAATAGTTGCATATGAGTCTCTTAGTTGTCCTCAGTGTGAATAGATGGATCTCAAAATCATACAGACATTGTTGGAAAGGGCTCAAATACACAAAAATGCTGAAAAAAAAAAAAAAAAAAAAAAAAAAAATTGTGGGACCCGAAAGATTTTTCTGTTCAGGACAAACAAGGGACTCAAGAACAATAACACAGCTGTCGATCATTCAGGTAACAACACAGTATTAAGATTCAAGTATATATAAACTTCTGAACGGGGTTATTTTTATAAATTCAACTATTATTTTCACTTGTGTACTATATGTAAACATCTTTTATGTGAAATATCTTATTTAGATCAGTATTAAAAAAACAACATGCATTTTGTATGATCCCTCTCATTTCGGTAAAATAATTAACATTTTGCAGATTCTGTAAGGTGTATGTAAACATTTGACCTCAGCTGTACATATATGGGGGTTTAAAAACATGGATGGATTTTCGCATTGGTCTGAACGAAAACCGATGATGAGCTGATTGAAAATGCAAATTTATTCTCTTCCAGCAGAAGGCGCTATTGAAGTAGCAGAAATAGCGGTTTCCCCAGCTGTAAACAAAGCAACCGTGCGCTCCTAAACGCTACTTTATCAGGCATTAACCACCTTATTCAACACGGAAATAAGCCTATGGGCGACACTTCCAATTCATTAACCGATACAGGGAAATGACCAGAAGAATAACAATGTGCAGTAAATGGTAACTGTTTGCACTACAATGTTCATAATTAAGATAATACGTTAAAATAATATGGTAAGATACACCAACTTGAAATATCAAGCAGTAAAAACACTGATGGGAAAACTGTTTTCATATTTTAAATAACCCAAATATATTTTGTATCTTGTGAATAAGGCAGTTTCAAAAGGAACACAGAAGACTTTATTCTTATAAAACATCACCTTTTGTTTTATTATCCTGGTAAGTGTCTCTCATAAAGCTCGTTACAGTTAATAAAATACATCTGGACCCCTGTTTGCCTTGGGTCGTGCAGCCCAATCCCTCCCCCCATATATGCAGGCACATTCCTCATGCAAATTAAATGGACATGCAGGAAACCCCAGACCCCAATGTCCATCAAAGTTCCTACTATCCATATTCGTACCCCCTGACCTAGGTAAAGAAAATAGAAACCAAAGTATTCTATTGTGTTATAAACAGCGTGCCTCTTCCCTAGTCAAGCAAGTACACGTTAGTCAAGACGGACAGATGGCGCACGTGCCATTTGTCCTCAGCAAACTGATAAAACGAGATGATATCAATCTTGTTCCAAGAGATGTGCCAAATCATATGGCGACTAGTGAAAAGAAGTGACGCTGGCTGCTCGGTTTTAGCCAGTCTCTTGCTGGTCATCAGATATCAGAGATGCTGAGGTGATCGTCGTTATTGAAATCCATAATCACACGGCGTTGAGAAACTAATTCAGTCTGAGGCGTTTCTGCTTCCGTGGGCAGCAGCTGCAAGAATCATCTGTGAGGTTCCTCCTGGGAAACTGTTCTTATCAGAATAGCAGATAAATACATACAACAAATCATTAAATAAATATTTCAGTGAAATAAAAGTGCAGTGCTCTCTATTGTGAAACGACCAACAGCTTAAGTATTGTGAATGCTGAAAAATGGGGAGCGCTATAGGATTTTTTTTCGTATATATTTAATGAGAAGGCACGCTGGCAGGATGGCTAAAGCTGTGTATATGTTTATTTCAGTTGTAGATATGCTAACTCTGTCTGTTCATTAGGTGTCATGCCCAGCATATGGCATGCCGACCCTTTCATAGTCTGACTGCTAAATATAATTACTGTTTCACGTTACAAAGATGTAGTTTGAGCAGTTTGATCTAAGTATGGTATTATGATGATTGTCTTGAGTATGCCTGTTATGACTTCTTTTTTAAAGGTGTAACTTGGGCAACAGAATATGACTTATTAGGCTACTACAAGCTATGTGCAGGTGTTGCAAAAGTTAATTTTGGACCTGGTTGTATATATATATGTGCGTGTGAGTGAGGTGTTATGCTTTCAGCTTTCTCTAAATCATATTTGTTTTGACTGAATATAATGAAGACATCTATAATCTCACTGAAATTGATCATTTTTCAGAAGTGGAGGACAGGCATTTCCCAAGGCCTCCATTCTGACTAAATATGCAACTCATGATTCTGGCTAGTGAATGTGTTGAGTGGCCTGGGACAGTCTGGATGTAACAAATGAAGTATTGTGGATAATGTGTTGTGACAGCTCATTCATTTATCAATTCTGGAAATTCATATACGAACTTGATTCACAAGGTGGGTAATTAGTAGAGTAAAAACTTTGTTTTGGTAATACAGAGATAAGAAACACCCCCTGACGATGCTTGTATTCTGTGCATGATTAGTGCACAGCCATGCAAGTCAATCAGTGCACTTTCATTTGTTATATTAAATTCCCATTGCAAGGTACCCGCAGCGGCATCTTCGCAGTTCTGGTCACCATGCTTTATGTTGATTATGATGACCCTATAATGCCTTTAGAAGAGGAGCTTCATCATGAAGTTGTGCTCAGAGCAGAGTGACTGGCTGGTGTCAGGTACTGAGGTGCTCCCACGTGAATACCACAGTGGCTCTGTTCCAAATCACAGTAAGCTGCCTAATTGTAAGCCGTCTACATTGGCAGCTACAATCTAAAGTAGAATTTAACCTCAAAAGGAACCTCATAAATTGAATTGACAATTGAAACAGTATTCATGGGTAGCAATTGTCCTTGCTAAAAACAGTTTGTTTCTCAGCCTGACCAACAGAAAAGTTTTAAAAACTATCAAAACAAATTAGCCTAACTAACAGCACAAGATATGTGTTCACAGTAGATTCCAATCAAGCCTGACACAATGTTAGGCAATGTTGTATTTTAATTCATAATTAGATGGAACTGTTCCTGTCAATTCTTTTTTCTTTGTTGAAAAGTTCGGTCAGCGTTAGCTTAGCAGCATGCTAAAATGAGACGCTACTGGAGTCTACTGTGAATAAATGTGTATTCTTGCCATGTTGGTATTACCGTATGAACTAGGGGTGTTCAATAATGACATGATATTTCAAAGTTTTGTTGATAAAGATAATTTGACAATGTTTTGTTGACCGTTTTATTGTGGTGGTATTTTGACAGGTTTATGACTGCATTAAACAGCTGACCCCCAATGCTTTTGATATTTTTCATATTCTGTATGATGATTTGCAGGAGTAACAGAAATGAACTTTTCCAGTAAGTTTAAATAGATTTTTACCTTTTATGGGCATTTTACCTTTCTAAGGCCAATTGTTTTCTAACCTAATTAAATGTATTCATCATGTTTTGTATTAAATTCTTAAATGTAATCAATATATTCAAATAGTAAGACACCATAGGGATGTTACCAACCAAATGAAATCACTATCAACAAAATTTGTGTTTGCAATGCAGAGGTGGCACAGAAGTGGCATTTACCCTGCAGTACATAAGTACATAAATAATGTTTTGATGTTTTAAAAACAAAACATTCAAATGTTATTTGAAATGATTTTGAGGGAAAAAAATTACCTCAAATACAAACCTAAAATAGCCAGTAGGTGGCAGCAAATCACTGCATGAGTGAGTCATTGAGTCATTCATTTAAAGATTTGTTCAAACAGCTGAGTGATTCAGTAACAAAACACCATTGTGTGTTGCTCAAAGATCTGCTGTGGCTTTGTTTGGAACTATTTTCATTGACGAATTAGAGCAAAAACAGGCAGAAAATCACTTTTAAAGTCAGATTAACTATATTGGAAAGGCATATAAAAGTCATACGGGTACATATTTACCCCCTTATCTTAAATTTTGGGGGAATTTTAAATGTATTTTAATAGGCTAAATAACGCAGTGAAAGCGTGAATTCCACAGTAGATGTGCACGCACAGTAGTCTAACCTACATCATGTAGTGTATGTGCAAACTCTTTGGGTTTGTTTTTGTTTGGTTTTTGTGATATACTCAATGTTGAATGGCATATCATTTAAACAACAATTATGATATTATTGTAGATGATATATAGTGCACACTCCTAGAATGCAGCATTTGTCTCTTGTGTGTTTTTGTTTTATGTAACAAGTGGGACAATCCTGGATGAAACTTTTCACTAAAAGCAGTCGAAGATGTCTTATCCATGATGCATACATATGATAGTGACTTTTAGGACAATACTATTTTAGCTGTCTGCCATTTGAAAAATGCATCAGTACCATGCCTATGATGCCTAAAAATGCTGTCTGTAAATAGGTAGCTCACTAGGGTTTGGAACAGAGCCACAAGCTGTCCAATTCCAAGAGTGTCTTCCTGAAGGAACAGCAATCAGTTTTGTCTGTCATTCAGAATATAGGTGTGTTGGGGTAATTGCAGTCGGCCCAGTTCACCACTCCCCTGTTTGCTAAGTCAACTAGTCGTAGTATTCATCTCTCAGTCTCTCACAGTGGCGGTCCCTCTTCGTCTATGAAGCTGATATGCTCTGTAGAAGGCCTCCCACCTGGTGCCCATTCTTGCATCTCAAACTCTAACTGAGGAGGTCCCGGCCTGGGGTTCTGCGGGGACCGTGAAGTGCCAAAAGAGGCTTGGCTTTCTGGCAGGGAGTCCAGGGAGCAGGGTAAGGGTGGGGAGGTGTGTGGGCAGGAAGGAGGGGTGCACGACCGTGCCTGGACCCGAGAGGCAGTGGAGGAAGGGGACGAGGGAAAAGGACTGATCCCCAGCCTGTGGTCACCAGGGGAATTATTAATCGAGGGTGGTGCAGAGCAATGCGAGGGTGGTGGAGTTGGGGCGTCCTGTGAGGGGGGTCGAGGTAGCAAACCTCTGCTGTGACTGGCAGGTCGGTGAGGACCCTGGCAGGGAGAGCAGGAAGTAGACTGGGAGCGGAAAGTAGGGAGCGAGAATGAAAAGGTTAGAGATGGAGATGGGGGGTGGCTGGCTTGTGGAGGCTGGGTCGGAGCTGCCTGGGAGCCTTCCCCCTCCGTTTGGGCTGTCACTGGAGAAAGAAGGACTGGCAAGGAAGGTCCCCTCGAACAGCCTCCCTGAGCCTGTGCTTGGGGTCTCTGCGGCGGGCTGGTGGGTATGAGACAACTGGGCAAGCTAATGTTCCCAGTGTCTGCGCTGTCCAATATGGAGCAAGTAGGTCTGAGCGTTGCAGACGACGGGGCTGAAGGAGCTGGTGGCGTGGATATTGTTGGACCGCTGCTACTGCTGGGAGACGGAGGCATTGTTGGACTGAGGGCTGTCAGAGGAGGTTGAGATCCAATGATAAGCAAGGGCCGAAGGAGACGTGTCATTTCCTGTAGCTCTTTGCTCAGCTGAGAGACTTGCTGGGATAGACTAGTCATCTGTGAATGAGATCAACAGAATGTAAGTTATGGAACATATAGTTCTGGGTGGATGTTTTTCATTCATATCTATTCACATTAGAGGGGACATTGCACACAAAATTCACTTTTACATGGTGTTTGCATAAAAATGTGACCCTGGACCACAAAACCAGTCATAAGTGATTTTTCAAAACACATAATCTGAAAGCTGAATAAATAAACTTTCCATTGGTGTATGGTCTTCATGAAACACGATCTATATTTAATATCCTAATGATTTTTGCCATAAAAGAAAAATGCTACTTAAGTTCACCACTCCCCTATTTGCTAAGTCAACTAGTCGTAGTATTCATCTCTCAGTCTCTCACAGTGGCGGT
>JAHKKF010520126.1:0-18656 GCA_019740295.1 Labeo calbasu | reverse complement strand
CCTCCCAAGAAATATTAGTAAAAAAGGGCCTTGTTTGGAAAATAGAGAAAAGGGAATGTTTGAAAATAAATTTTGAGCAACATTTGGGTCAATAACCAAGTGAGATTATAGAAATAAGAAGAGAGATTTGAGCAGACTTTTAAAATTTTATTGAAAAATTATTTAAATTATTAAAAGACTAATAGGGAAAAACGAAACAAAGAAAACACAATATGATGCGCTACATACAGTATGCAAATATTATCTCTCCTAAAAAGAGTAGCGGGCAGCCCTGGCAGGGTGAAAGAGAGGAGGGACTGCCAGGCTCAGTGCCAAAGATGGACAGGGGTTTGTTCAACACCTCAGCGTGTGTGACATGTCTAACAGCGGCATGCTGATCTCTCCGATCCTCATTAACCTGCCGCAGTGCAAAGAGGGGAAGCACGGGGCACAGGGGCGCACAGCAATCACAGAACTCATTATGGACCCTAAAAGAGTTGGCCAGAGCGAGTGCGCAAAAGAGAGAGAGAGAAACAGAGAATAGCCAAAGGAATGAGAGTGCTGGCTGGCATCTTTGGAAAATTAAAGAACAGCCTTTTGCTGAAGAGTTCTCTGTAAATGAGATATAAGTGGGATTCGCACAATGCACAAGACGTTCGCAGCACTGCCGATTGTGGCCCCTGAATTTGATTCAAATCAACTGTCTGTTTTCCTCTCTGATAATATAAAAGCAGTCATCCAATGCCCTCTCCAGGGACAACATGCCAGGCCCCAGGCCCTTTGAGCAAAAGCCCAGACAAAGCATCATCTCAGAATATGACCTCCGGAGGGCCCACTCATAAACAGGCAGCGCTCAAAGGTAGAAGGAAGCATAATTGTGGAGGGGACAGTGGTCCAACACCAGGTCCCCTGGTTGAGAGGTCTTGAATCCAGAAACAGTCATTTTCTCTTCTTGGCTAGCATGTGTAAGAGGTAATTGTGCCCCCTGGGTGTGTCCTCTAGATGAATAGTACGATCCAAAAAATGAGAGCCATGTATACAAGCAGTCTTTGGACTTTTGCCCTGTATTGAATAAAATCGCATGGAGTGCAGTTTAAAGTTAACTGTCTCAGTAAAATGTCATGCGGTGTAACCATCAAGAAAAACATGACATATTTCCTTACATATTTCCTTGAATAAGTGATTTACATTTTTTAAGAAAAAGTATTTTTTAGAAATACCTTGAATTAATACATAAATATTATGTTGTACAACCTAAACTAACTTTGTCTTTTTAAAATTCTTTAATATTTTAAGAGACTTACTGACCTTGACACACAGACTGTACATGTAATAAGTAAAATCATACTGCATGCATATCGTCACAAATCAACATAACAATCTTTTTGCAAAAATTTGTGTGTGTTTGTATATATATATATATATATATATATATTTGTACAACAGTTCTTCCTGGTCCTTGAATCTGATTGGCCGATAGGAGTGCGATATTAGAGTGATATTAAAACTCCAACAGCTCTTTTACAGTTTGTAATCGTATTACTCCGCTTTGCAGGACTTCTTACAGCAGGTGTCATGGAGGATGCCCAAATCCAGTAAAATTGTATTAATATTACTGTTTTTGTGTCAAATAATAGTTTTAAGAAGTTCTGTGCTCATGAATCTGCCGGAGAGAACCTAACCTCAGCCAGATCTTCTGGAATTTACTGCTGGCTCAGATGTCTCTGTAGTGATTACACATGAGATATAACTCGTTATGGGTCAATCTAACAGTAGTCTTTGGTTTTATTAATCTATTATTTGTTCCAGAGAAGACAGTTTTGGCAAAATGTCATGTTTATGTAAATTCAATACTGTATATCAGAGTGCTGCCTTTGTGCTTTTGACTGAATTGCTTAGCAACTTTTATGATGGCTGTTGTTGTTTATTAAATATTATTATTCAGCAAATTATATTTTACATAATAATAGTATTTAATAATAGTGTTTAGTATTGAGAAACGGTGTGTGTTCGTAATGGTCATTTTAGTTATATTGTTCCACCACTAGACGACAAAAGACTGTATTATGAGTTAGCAGTATAGACTTTTACTTTGAAAAGTATTCCACTATAAACAGAAGTTATTTTTAGTTTCAACAACAGCTTGACGCAGCAAACAAATGCACTGAGCAGCAAAATCACCCTTAACAGATGAAAGTATATTAACGATATGACAAAGACAACGCTTTTCTCAGCAGATATTCAAATTAATGTTTATTAATGAGACCGAGCTGAAGAATGATTGCTGTATCAGATGCAGGTAATCACATTCGCCCAGTCCATTTCTCTCTCATAATATTCTACTATATGTAATACAATGAGCTTTAATACAGTAATACAATAAGCTTTCAATTTAGCATCTCAACATTCCTTTGTTACTAGTTCTAAAGTGACGTTTTCGAATTAGTAACGAAGGCTTGGGCTCAGATGTTAAACTGTCAACTTTATATTTGAATCCGTGGCAGAAGGAAGTAGTCCATCAAGAAAAAGTAATTGCTTATCTGCTTATAACTTGTGAGTTGTTTTTTTTTTTCTTTACGTAAAAAGTATTTTAACAAATATCTTGAATTAATAATACATAAACATCACATCTTGGCAAAGTCACACCAACATTTTACAATCTGAACTATCATTGCCTCAAATAATTATTGGATATTTTTATTGACATTTTATTATTATTATTTTGTCATTTTTATATTAAAATTATTTTATTATTATGTGTTTTGTTGTTGTTGTTGTTGTTGTTTTTACTGGACAATATTAAAAACCAGATTTTCTGTTTAAAAAGGTAACTGATTTAAATTGGCTTTAAACTGAATTTAAATTGTTTTAACAGAACACTGAACAATTTTCATTCATATACATGACACGTATTCACAAAAATGAGAGGGATGGCAACTTTGAGAGGCCTTTTTGCTTGCTTTGCAGTAAACTTTGGAGTATAGTTTTATCTATTTTATTTATTTATTTATTTGTGCGTGCGAGTTTAGTGTCAAGTGTTTGCCTCTCGTCGCCTCTTTTAATCGTATCTCCAAGAGAAAGTGCGAAGAGATTAAAATGCTTCACCGCTTGTCGTTAAAGCTCCTGAGGTAATTGTTTTGGACAGTTCTATCTCTCTGGGACAAAGACCTTCGGTGATGAGGGGGACGAACAACTGCGCGAGCCGTGCGGGTGACAGTCGAGCCGCGGGAAAATATCGTGCGGGGGGTTGTGGGCAAGCACCGGTAATGAATCTGCCAACAGACGCCGTGGAAGAAAGAAAAAAATTGAATCTGAGGTGATATGACCGAATCCGACTCCCCCTTATTCATTAAAACCTACCTTAAAACATCAATTCATTGCGGTGGTTTGACGAGGGTCAGGCCTGACAGAGATGTTTAAGTTGGTTGCAGCGGCGGAAGCGGATGTGACAGGTTCAGGTGTAATTATACGCGCCAAGCTCGCGACTCAGATTAACAGTGCGGCGCGGTGCGTCAAACATTAAAGACAGATCTGCGCTGATGAGGCGCTTCACTTCATCTAAGTCAAACTCCACCATCTCTCGGAACATCTCAGGGGTCTGTTTGCCTTTTCCAATTATAAAGGTGTGACAATAGACCGAACCAGTGTATTGTAATTCTTTCATGCAAGAATGACTGTAGAGGAAAATGGAGAACATTGAGGTTTGATCAAAATGTGCCAATTTGATTCATGTTTATTTCAAATGTACAGTTATTATCTGAACTCCCGTGTCTTATTCATAAAACAGTGATTTATTTTTCAATCTCAGCTCTGTTGTTTCAGCTATCTGGGATCAGCTTTTGGATAAGTCCCACAGTTCCCTGGGGTGAGCGCTTCTTCCATAAACTGACGGCTTTCAAGATCTGAAGCAACACTGCGCTCTGGTGGTTGCTTTTTATGAGACAGGAGTTAAATTTATGCATTAACCAAATTAAAAGCATAACCTTCTTGCAAATGTAAGTATGTTTTCCTTTTGCACAAATTCAAATCTAAGTAAAACCTAATTCCTTGTTCTCTGAACAATATCATAATGCTCATACATGTGACACAAATTTACTATATCACATTTTGTATATTTCATATATATTTATAATAATTATATTATGTATGTAAGTGCTAGACCACATCTAAATCATCTAATATTTGACTTTATCATTATAGTCTCTTGAAAATTTGGTCAGTTTTATTGCAGTCGACATGAAGGACTGGGGCATCTGAAAGGTTCTAGAATATTTGGGATGCTTATTAAATAATCTGCAGCTGATCCAGAGAAATGGTGAGTGACATGTCATTTCATTTTTTTTTTTTTTTTCCTCATGAGAGATCACAAGAAACTTTGTTCTGTTATTTTGAGGTGGCATAAGCAGTCATAAGAAAGAAGTCAAAGTTTCTACATTTCAACTATTCAAGAATATCATTGTGTTCTGACAAAAAATTGCAAGCAGCATTTAAATCATAAATATTTCATTATATTGTAGCAGATTAAGTAGTACTAGTTCTTTTTTGGAGCTTCCGCCATTGAGATGTTGATGTGACAATGTTAATTAGCCTGTTTGGTTGTAAAAGTGTTACATATTACATAAATACATTATAAAATAGTTTATAAAGCTGGCTGAAGAGTATAGCATCTACATCAATATTTTTTTCTCTCATGACTTTTCAAACAAGAGGATTTGACTTCACTGAAGGAGTGCACAAATTGGAATCTCATAAATTAGTATGATTGATTTGTTTAGTTTTTTATTGTTAATTTTATTTTGTTTAGTTCAATTACATTTTTGCAGTACAAAACAATAAAGAATAAAAAAGAAAATATTTTTTAAAGCACAACACAATCTGAAGCCAAAGAAAGAAAATAAATCAATATATAGACATGACAAAACATTACCAATAACTGTTATAATGCATTAATAAAAAGAACACTTTTCTCCACTTTTTTTCTGTTTTTGTAGTTTCTACAATTGTAGTGATTAATCATAATAATAGTTCATCTGGTAATATAACTTCACATTTTTTTTTTTTTTTTTTTTGAAGTTTACCAGAATAATGGGGTTGCTCTATTTCATACAATGAAAGTGAATGGTGACTAGAAGCTTTTCAGAGCTGTGGCTGTCAGTAGAATAAAAAAGTGACAAAAAAAATCCACCTTTAAAAACTATTTGAAATAGTGATAATAAAGACAAATTTAGCACATCTGTTAAAAATTATCATTGATATTTATCTTTTCTGTAAACCCTGTAGCACCCCCTTGTGGCCACATTTAATTATTGGTTTAATAAAATTTGATTGTACTTTTAATTATACTCTCTTTACTCTCTCTTTCTTTTTTTGTGATATATGGGAGCAAAAAACTACACATTCAGAATAAGGGTGAGTCAATGATGACAGAAAACGTTACTTTAGACATTAGGAAAGAATCACTGTCATGTATACATAACTCTATACACATTCTTCTCGCAGAGATAATGGCTGATTCTCTTTGTCTTTGCATTCTCTGGCCGAAGCTCTGCTAACTGATGGAATAAGCAGGAGAAGTAGGCCAGTGAGCAGACAGAGGAAGGCAGCAATGGGAGCCAGCATAAAAGACGGACCATAGTGCACGCTGAGCTGCAGACTGGGGCACACTAAGCGTCTGCGCTGGAGGCCGTATCGCTCTAAAGAGTCTGACACCTGCACCCACACAGCAAACAGCATCACTACAGACATGATTAAGATACCTGCATAGGAAAAAGAGAACAAGAGTGAATGTTTGAGCCAGATCACTATGGAATCACTGGAAACTGGATGTTTTGACCAAAAAAAAAATTCTCACCCCCAGTTATAAAGAAAGCACCTCCAGTCTCATAAAGGCGATGGCTGGTTCTTGGGGTTGCACAGATTGTGATGAACCCACCAATCATAACCAAGATGACACCCAGCACAAATATAACAGACCAAAAGGCCCTTTGCACTAACAATGGAAAATCAAGTTATGTTATTTTGACAACATGGTAACAAATTCCATAATATTGGGAACATATTGTTGAGCAAACTGCTCCTTGAGATCTTACCTGTGGCAGAGTCTGAGGTAAGAACACTATTGGGAAGTCCAGAAACCGGAGCATGAGACAAGTAGGCTGGCACACAAACTTTTTGGGAAGGTTGATTGGCTGGTGAAAAATGAAGCAGTGTGTTTACAAGTGTGTTTTACAAGAAAGAGCAAGCACTCGGGTAATGTGGTCAAGTTGATTTAAAAATAAGTATCTTTAGAAAAGCTAACGAGAAGAGCAGATATGTCAAGATTTAAAAATATACAGTGCATTCAGAAAGTACTAAGAACTCTTTTCTTCACATTTTTTATGCTGCAGCCTTGTGCTCAAATACTCTAGTGCCTCTATTATGGATTATGAAAGGTTCATGTTTTGGTTTTGGGAGTCCCCAACAATAGGTTGACATGCATGCAAGGTCAAAAAACACTTTCATTGTCTTATAATATGCATTTACTTTTACCTTATTTGCTCAATGACTCCCACTCAACAATTCATTTTTCCAAACCCCTCTTCTTTGCGTGACACCAATCTGCGGTGATTGGTCCGATGACCCAGTCTGTTGTGATTGGTCAACTGCATGCAGTGCATGTCGGAAAAACAGAACGCCCATCACCATTACATTAAACACCCAAACAGCCATGGTAAATGCGTTAGCTTAACGCAGAAACGTATTGATAAAGCACTGCAGTTGGTACACCATCGTGTTGCTGTATTCTTTATCATAACTCCAGGTAACTTAATAACAATGACAAACATTCACTATTCCTCGACACATTTCTAGACAATTGCGAGCAAACTGATATTGCTGTTAGCCGGTTAGCCAGAGACCTACAAGCTGCGAGAAGCGAACACAACACGCACAACTAAATACGTATTTTGCATGCTACAGAGTACATGACAGGAACAGTTTTTAAAGGATTACTCCACTTTCAGAATAAAAATTTCCTGATAATTTACTCAGCCCAATGTTATCCAAGATATTCATGTCTTTCATTCTTCAGTCGCAGAGAAATTAAGGTTTTTGAGGAAAACATTCCAGGATTTTTCTACATATAGTGGACTTCAGTGGTGCTCAACAGACTGAAGGTTAAAAATGCAGTTTCAATGAAGCTTCAAAGGGACAATCCCAGCCGTAGAATAAGGGTCATATCTAGTGAAATGATCTGTCATTTTCTTTAAAAAAATATATTAATTTATAAACTTTTTAACGACAAATGCTCATCTTGTCTAGCTCTGCGTACTCTGTGCACTCCGGTTCAAGACAGTTAGGTTATGTCGAAAAGCTCCCATCTTGTTTTCCCCTCCAAATTCAAAACTGTCCTACATCGCTGTTTTACCTTTTTTTGTAAAGGGTGGTTGACCCTCCTCGCACGTTCGCTTTGTAAACTCTGGGTCAGTACTTCTGCAGCGATGTAGGATGATTTTGAAGTTGGAGGAGAAAATGAGATGGGAGTTTTTCGTCATACTGTAACTGTAATGGATTTACCCTCACAGTGCAGAGCACAGCATCTTCTCGACATGATGCTATCCACAGGAATCTGCTACAGTGTTAAAGGGAGGGGCGGAGTGGTTTTCCTGGTCTGCATGCGCAACAAGTAGGTGGGCAGTTAATGTCAAAATGAAACAGCTTGGGATTTTTTTTAAAAATGACTTTATACACGATGCACTTTCAGATTGAAAACTTTGCATTCACATAGAGCTACAGTGTTACACATAGAGCTACAGTGTTACACACTGCAATCCATAATAGGGGCACTTTAATTTTTTTTTTATATATATGAAAGAATTGGAAGAAGTTTAGGAACAACAGGACTCTTTATAGAGCTGGCCGCCTGAGCAAAGTGAGCATACAGGCCTTGGTAAAAGAGTTGACCAAGAACCTGATGGTCACTCTGGTTGAGCTCCAGAGATCATGTGTGGAGATGGAGGAAACGTGCAGAAGGACATGCAACCATCATTGCAACACTCCACCAATCTGGCCTTTAATTACAGGCCAGGTCACACTGCACTGACAGATACGACCAACAGCAACAGACATGTTTGTCAGGTTTTGGCAAATCAGTGTGTTACCCTGTTTGTGTATTTTGCTGTTGGTCGTTACTTGTGTTTGCTAATTGAACAAACACATAAGAACACTCCAACTGTAACAAATGATAAGCCTCACTTCCAAGAGTCTTGTCTGAAGGAAGCCAGGCACTGCTGCATGTGCAATATCATCCTAACACTGAAGCATGGTGGTAGCATCATGCTTTGGGGTATTTTTCATCAGCAGGTACTGGTCAGGGTAGAAGGAAAGTCGAAGAGCAAAATACAGAGATAGCCTTGATTAAAAACCTGGTCCAGAGCACTCAGGACCTCAGGCTGGGAGAAACATTCACCTTACAGCAGAACAATGACAATGACAGCTAAGACAACAGGGACTACTTTGTAAATGGCCTTAAGTGGCCTAGCCAGAGCAGACTTCTCTGGAGAAACGTGAAAATGGCTGTCCAACGAGACTGCTGCCAATAGTGCTTTAAATAAGTGCTGAGGTAAGGGTGATTCTTTCAGTTTTTGCTTTATAATCAATCTCCCACGTATCACATTTGGACTTAGCTTTGTCATGAAAGAATACAGAGTGTAGATTGGTGTGAAAAAAAATTATAAAAGCATTTTAGCATAAGGCTACATCAGTGTTGAGGGTAACACATTACAAGTAACACAAGTTACTTTTTTCAAGTAACTAGTAAAGTAACACATTACTGTTTACAAGAAAATATCTGAAGTTTTTTTTCAGTTGCTGACCTTTGATGATCTAATTCAACCATACTAATATGTAAAAATGACTTAAGATAAAAAATAACATTTATGTTTGTAGTATTGAGGTTTCTTCTCCTGCATCCTGCTGTACACTCCTGCAATGGCAGCACAGCTGAAAGATTTGAGCTGCGCCCTCTACTGTACAGAGGTGAATTAACATTTCCTTCAGTCTTCACATTTGGTCTGAACAGGCTTTTACATTGCCAAAAATAGAACTTTTTAATATTAAAAACAAATAAGCAATCCCAGCCCAGACGAGAAAAAATAATGGAGAAAACACAATTAGTTACTTTTTAGGGAGTGATGCAATATTGTAATGCATTACTTTTAAAAGTAACTTTCTCCAACACTGTCTACAAAAATGAATACTTTCTGAATGCCACATATGGTATATATAAGAAGGGTCCAACATTCTGCACCATTTATAAGTCCCTAATCAAAAGGAGTCCAGAAAAACTGAGAATAAATACTGGGATTCAGAAAGTAATTAAAAGAATATTTAAAAACATAAGCAATATCACACATGCGATACTGCTGTTGTTTAAGTTGCAAGATGCACGGCAAGCACAAAAGAAAGAGTTGACCTACTGATCAAAAAAGCCAGTATGCCATCCTGTTCTTCACTTGAACCCCTATGGTAGGAACATCTCCAAAAAAGACCCTCATGGTAGAACAGAAGGCTGTTTTCAGCCTGATTACTACTGTCTGGTTGTGCTTGAGCGATATCCTAATGAAACAAATGAAGATGATAAACAAATGTTCCATCTATATTGATATTATTCCAAATATATTAATCCTACTGAAAGTTCACCCTCATGTTTGCCTTTTGATTGCTGGCGTCTCTACAAGGTTTAACTAGCTTTAGAAGCAAGCCTTCTTTGGTCAGGCAGCTTTTTAAGACAGACTCTGCTGGCTGACCAGCATATTTTGTTTGTGAACACTATGTCTGTGCTGGTCAACAGCATAAAATGCATGTAAATTCATGTAAATTCATTCAAAAATGAAAGTTCATATTGGCACCTAAGGAGAACCTTTAACATCTATGGAACCTTTCTACTGCACAGAAGGTTATTTGGATTATTAAACTATTCTTTAAGAAAAAAAAATAGTTATTTTAAAAGCTTTTTACTAAAAAGTTAATTGAGGAACTCTGATATATCAGATAAATGTTTTGAGAATTCTTTCATAAATCATTTATATGTATGTAAGTCTCCAACACATGGACAAATCCTTTTAAGACATGGAAAATGTGTCTGATCCTTACCTTTGTGACTCTCCATAGTTTGAAATGAGCAGCATCTCCACAAGATTCAGATGCCATAAGCCAGTAATCAGACCCAAGAGATCCCAGGAGGAACACTGAGCTTAGAGCTCCAAAAAATCCAGCCAGGAACTGTAAAACTACCAGACGCATAGCTGCTGAACAACGATTTTCTTTCAGTCGATTTTAAATGCTTACATTACTAGTTGGTTTGTGTTACCAACACTGTCTACGTTTGTTCATCTATCTACATTATTTCTTGACCTTCAAGCTAAATGTTTAGTTGTGTCTCTCACTGGTGTGGCCACTGTGCAATGACCAATGACAAAAAAAGAACCAGACGCCACTATTATTAGAGTCTAGTTGTAGGGACTTATATACAAGTCTGATCCAGTAACAAATAAATAACAAGAACCTTATGTGACTAAAGGGACCAAATAGATGTGACTTACATTCATTTTCAATCAATGATTGTAGCACTACTGATATCAGGTTGCACTGTGCAATCAGAGCACACTGGATTTTCATGAACAAATCTGTACTGGTGAGGTAATGCTATAGAAAATAGCGTCTGTCATCATGCGTTGCTGGAGTCAGTATTCAGTTACCTTCTTTAATAAAAATAGCTGTGCGACGGTGAAAAGTTTATTTAACTGTGAAATAGATCTACACATGTCTCAAGACACCAATGTTTTAATTAAATGCTTTCAGGCTGTTAAACAGCTACACATACTGAACAATAACTAGTGTAGTTTTATGTTATTTGAAAATAAAACATAAGTGCACATCTAGCAAGATAGATTATTCTTCTGTCATCTCAGAGCAGTGACTTTCACTGTAAATAAATAAATAAAACATTATTTAAAGGAGAAGTCCACTTCCAAAACAAAGATTCACATATAATGTATTCACCCCCTTGTCATCCAGGATGTTCATGTCTTTCTTTCTTCAGTCGTAAAGAAATTATGTTTTTGAGGAAAACATTTTAGCATTTTTCTCCATATAATGGATCCCAAATGTGGTTGCAAACGATTCCGGCAGAGAAAGAAAGGTCTTATCTAGCGAAACGATTGGTTATTTTAATAAAAATAATACAATTTATATACTTTTTAATCTCAAATGCTCATCTTGTTTTACTCTGCCTGGACTGTTTTTTTCTGGTTCATGACAGTTAGTGTATGTCAAAAAACTCTCATCTCATGTTCTCCCTCAGCTTCAAAATCAACCTACATCACTGTTTTACCTTCGTTAAGGGTGTTTGATCTTCTTTGCATGTTCACTTTGCAAAGACAGGGTCGGTACTTCTGCAGCAATGTAGGATGATTTTGAAATGATTTTTGAAGTTGAGGGAGAAAATATGATTGGAGTTTTTCGACATACCCTAACTATCTTGAGCCAGAATATACAGAGTTCAGGGAGAGAAAGGCAAGACGAGCATTTGAGATTAAAAATATTTCACTTTTATTATTTTTTTAATGAAAATAACCAATCGTTTCGCTAGATACGACCCTTCTTCCTTGGCTGAGATCGCTTACAACCGCATTTGGGATCGTTTGAAGTCACATTTAAACTGCCTTTTGGAAGTTCAAAATCGGGGCACCATACCAGTCCATTATATGGAGAAAAATGCAGAAATGTTTTCCTTAAAAAAACACAATTTCTTTACGACTGAAGAAAGAAAGACATGAACATCTTGGATGAAAGGGGGGATGAGTATATGAGTATATGTGAATCTTTTTGTTTTGGAAGTGGACTTCTCCTTTAAGTGAATTTTACAGGAACAGTTACAGTTTGACCTACAGTTTTTTTTTTCAGTGTTGATCTTTGCCAAAGCTTTAAATCATTTTTAGACAGATATTAAGTTTAGAGCACCATACAGTTGTCAGTGTAAAAACGTGACACTTACACTGAGTTGAGTGCATCTGCAAATACAGTGATTTATCATTATTAGTGATGCATATGCTAAATATGCCTCTGGTTTAAGCAGTTTACCCTTGTTTTACACTAACAGCCATGGGAACATTAATCAAATACACATTTATATTAAATACCACACAGCTGTATGAATCTATGTAAATATGTGGTACGAAAACTATTATCTATCCAACTAAGAAAAGATTCATGACCCAGTTTAGACTATTTATGGATATAATAGGGCTGCAGTATTAATTTGATCTTGAGGCTAAGAAAGACCTTTTGAGGTTCACCTCTTTCTCTATAATAACCGTAATAACAGTCTGTTATTGAGCTCAATATCAACTTATTTGGGCCTCTAATGTCCATAAGTTCAAGTACATTATTTTTTGGCCAAAACAATGGATTTCTATTTCTTTACATTTCTTCTGTTTCATTAATTGTTTGTTTTGTTTTTGTTTTTTGTTTTTTTGCCTATAGTTTTTACTGCTTACATTTTTGTCCAATATTAAATCTTTTAACCCTTAAGCATCTTTCGTACAGCAGCCCTTAATTTGTCCTTAGTGACAGATTTGGGCATGAAGGTCTCAACTGAAGGTCCCAATTTAAAAAAAACAAAAAAAAAAAACAAATTAATTTCATATCACTGTCTTCGATAAAATAAAAACTATCAATTTATACATTTTTGGTGATTTTGTTTTGATGTTTTTTTTATTTATTTACCTCTAAAAGTACCATATTTTGTATGTAAAATATGCTTATTTTTATGTTATATTTAATATTTCTTATACTTCAGTGTATAAAAAAATAATTCCAGCAAGTTCAAACAGCCAAAACCTAAAGTTTTGGTGACTTTGGTGACATCCGGTGACATATGATGGTATAAAAATATTAAAATATCAAAAATATCAGTAGCCATGAAATATGAAAATCTATAAACCACTGTTTCTAAAAAAAATAAATAAAAAAAAAATAATAATAATAAATAAATTAATTAAAAAAATCAAATTTCAATAACTCAAAAAAGTAAAATGGAACCAAATGGTGCAAAACAGGTTAGAATAAACCTAACAAGCAGCATGTTGCAGACTTTTTTGTTTTTTTGGTTTTTTTTGAATCATGAACAAATCTTGCTGATTTTTATAACAAATATTGATTTTTTTATTGGACAAAGTATATCAAAAAAATGCTCTGAATTTTAGTATTTCCTATTCATTTCCTATGGGTGCCCATTTTTGTCCACGAAGGACAAATTAAGGAGTGTTTTTTTTATTTATCCCGAAGGATGCTTGAGGGTTAAAAGCAGGTTTGTTTGTGCCAGTTTACCTCATATATTGTGACAACATGCCCCACTACTGACTGTATGAGCTGTGTCTTATTCCAAAGTATAATGGCCAAAAATAAACCTAATTTGAGAAATATTTACTGGACTTAAAAGTATGACAACTACCCCTAGTCTCCCTTATTTTGATCATAATATTGTAAGAAAAAGGACACTGCTTTTGATTTAGTCTCAAATATTTTTGTATTCTAAAATTGATTTTGTAATGAAAAATATGATCACATAATTCTTGTCTAAATTTCATGGTATTAAATTGTTTGCACTATTACCTATTCCTTCATCGTTCAACGTATGTAATTTTTACAAACATTGTATGGCTTGTAATTATTTCATACCAAATAAAAGGTGAAGTATAATGAAATTAAAACTTTGACTGTATTTTTACAACTATCCACAAGATGGCAATATAGACCTTCTAACCCATGATCTGATAAATTTAGTAAGAAATGAAGAGTTGTGATTGCAGAAACATTGAACTATAAAACCACGATCAAACGGATCAAACCCACCATTATAAGGTAGTTTGATTTATTTGTAATCATAATTGGAAATATATCTAATCTGCCTTTCTTCAAATACACCAGAACCACATTATTGCTCAATTCAAATAAATGCCTCACACTTAATGGTCCTGCAAATATTTGTTAAAAGATGTTATCGTTTAGCTTCATTGTAAGTTAACTGACTAGAACATTTTGCACATAAATAAAAACACCGTTAAAGGTATTATGTTTATAACTCTGTCACAATCATAATGAAACTAATTAAATCCAGACCAGTATGTTAAACTATTACATTGTCTTAATTGTTTTATTAGCGCGTTGTCTTAAACAATATTTCGTGTTTGTGTCTGCACGTGTAGTTGCGGAGAGAGCGCGTGGGAAAGGCGGGGCCAAGCAGGGTGGCGTCACGCACCAGGGCGGAGCCACACTATGCAGCAGCGCAAAGAAGAGCTAGAGGCAGCGCGCTGGAATTTGGCAACAGAGATTCGCATGCATCACAACTCTTCCGATGGCAATATGGATTGACACAGCGCCCACTGAGATGTGAGTACATCTGATTTGTGAAACATTCGGAACAGTCAGTCTGGAGGCTCTCTGTTGGTTACACAACCAGAGAAATGACCATAAAGTAATCTGTGTTGTTTGTATGCTCTGTAGTGCGCAAGGAGGCGAACTGGAGATAAGTTACATTTGTAAGATGTTTGTATGACTTGGCTGCGATGCCATTTTATAATCGCGTTCGGAATTTTACGTAAAATAACTGCCAGGCACTGCCTGCCAAATCGAAAGCGACAAATGTTTCTTTGGGGGAAACGCTGAAACGCCTTTCTTAAGCTGAGGAGGGTGAAAGTATGTATGCATGCGGTGTGACCTGAAAGGCCAGTGTTGGCTTATCTTACGTTCAAAATGTACTATGACAGTGAAACAGGGCAGTTCTGAGCTGTATGTGCTTTTACTAAATCCCAGTGCATCAATAATTGCTTTGTAACTTGAGAACATTCTCAGTGCATGTCATTATTTAATTGGATGTTTAATGTCTTAACCCTTTTAAATCCACATTATGTTCAAGTAAGATATGAAATATGAGAATGTACTATATTTATACCCTAAATGCAGTGTTAAACGGTGTGTGTGTGTGGGTAAACTTAATTAAGTTTATGATATTTTTAATATTTATTTTTAGTGCTGTCAAACGATTAATCGCAGTCAATCGGATCCAAAATAAAAGTTTTTGTTTACTTATTATATATGTGTGTACTGTGTAAATTTATTATATATATACAGATACACACGAGCATGTGTATATATATTTAAGAAAAATGTTATGTTTATATATTAAAAATATTTATATATAATATAAATTATGTGAATGTAAATATTTTCAAAATATATACTGTATATGTGTGTATTTATATATACATAATAAATATACACACATATATTATTTAAACAAAAACTTTTATTTTGGATTCGATTAATCGTGATTAGTCGTTTGACAGCACTATTTAATTTCCATGAGGTTTTAGTTATTTCTAATTATATTTTAATAGATATTTTATCCAGATAATTATACATTAGTAATCTGTAAACGTAATAGCAAACAAAGTAATATTGCTGTAAGCAGTGATTACTTGACCAAACATGTCCTTGCTATGATCTTGAACCTACAACCTTTTAGTGACCAAGTTTTTTCACAGTGCTGAAATACCCACAACAACTATTGCTTATGAAGATAATTCCAAAGAGAAATTTTGATGCAATGCAATGCAATGGCTAATTACTGTTGTTGTAACAGGCAGTAATGGTTGTAATGTTTTTTATCCATTTTGTAACATTTACGAGTGTTTGAGCCTTTAAAAAGTGAAACTTGTATTTAAAGTTCACCTAATAATTGGCTCTTTAAAATATAGATGGACAGTTTTGACTTATAACCAAACATCCCTTCCATAAACAAAGTCCTAATAGGTTTGGACTAATTTGCTCCTGGTTGGAGTTTGATATTTAATGAAGCTGGCAGGCTGTTGCATAAGTACCATTCAAATGCAGTGTGCTTGATCACACTTCGTTTGGGGATTTGCTGTAGTTTCACTCAGCTTAGAAGAAAACATAGGCCATGTTCTGGAACCACAAAGCAGCGTTAAGTGGCATTCTACATTAAGACCTCACGACTGTACAGGCCAGGCCATTTAAAAGCAAGTAGATGATGCATTTCTTGGTTTTATGATTGTTGTCTTGTTTTCCCCCATGTGTTTGTCTAGGACAGTTTAGGCCATGTTTACATTTGCTGTAGTGTGGTTCGTTTGAATAAGTGTGAACACTACCATCCAAATCTTGGTGCACACCAAACAAGCAGACCGAGACCCTCTGAAAAGGTCTGCTTCCAAACAAACTCAGGTGTGGTTTTTCTGAAATATGAGCACACCATGTACTTAAGACATCTAAACCAAAAACAGGATGTGATGTCACAAGATGTGGCCATAAAAAGGCCAACATTCTCAAGCATACCTGGTTCTTCTCGTCATTGGAGCCATGTTGGCCATTACAGTTAAGTACAGGTTTCAGAAGGCCATCTCCTTAAAGCAGATGTAAGCAACTGAGGAATTCCTTGAGTCATCAGCTGGTAAAAATACATCATACAATGCATTGCAGCACACGTTGTTTTGGATGATCGGTAGGTTCACAAAATATGATGTTGTGTGCTAGGCTAAATGCGTTCATCCAGTCAGTTTGCGTTCTTACCCTCTTTATCAGCATCGCCTCAACCCAGATCACATGTAGCTCAGTGTTTCAGGCTCATGTCACAGTCTGTTACAATCAGTCATGTCTGTGAGTCAGATTTAGCACTTTCCTCTGGCAGTGTGAGTTTTTTTTTAATTCCCCTTGACTACCTGAAAAGGCACCTTCAAAAGATTTACAGCCTGAGAATTTCAATCACAGAGACATGCTATTCTCTTAAAGATTGGCAGCGTTCTCAAGAGATGCTCCAGCCCTGTGCCAGGTTTTTAAGAGTATCTATTTTTCCCCTATGGATCCTGGAGACCATTAGGCCCAGAATGGAAAGCACTCTGCCACTGAGGTTTTGTAAATTGTGGAAAAAAATCATAAATCAAATTGAAATAAAAAGTCTGTTACATTCTGGTAAATATTTTGCACTAGACTGATCATCTTTATTTTGAGAAGAGTTGTTTATCTCTATACTGCCAGCATTTTATTCTATGGTTCTGCTGCATGTTGAACACAAAGGGGTTCGGGCTGGGCTGAGATGCATGATGGGAAACATGCTGTGGTTCACATGGAACCGAATTAGGATCTGTCTCTATGTTTTATCTATAATGACTCAGCTTCTTCAACACTGCCTGCAGGCTGGGAGCTGCTCAGAGCCGATCTGTGGAGCATTTGTTTTTGAACTTGTGCTGTGGTGCTTCCAAGACTTGCCTGCTAGTTATGCAACACAGGCCTGCATTATTGATATTTCTTTGGATATAAGATATTGTGGAACTGAAAGGTCTGTCTGCTTCTATTTGTGCCCTGGAAAGGCACTCGTATGATTGTAAACGTGACGGAAACGTGTGGAAAGGTCCTCAACCATATGCTATGTTGAGGCAAGGATGTTATGTAATTTTGGTCCTGATGCAGACCGTTTCCATGAAATGTTCCTTCTCCAGTCATGTGGATGATGGAGTCTTGAAAGCAATCTGGGATGAATAATTAATGTGCAAGTGTTACCAGAAGCAGCTGCTATGTTTGTAATGACCACTAGTATACTATTTTAGGATACTAGCATATTAGTGCAAAATATGGAAGCCCGCTTTTGCCACTGAATATAAAATAAAAGGTAATTACAACTTTTTATTTCACAATTCTGGCTTTTTTTTTCTCAGAAATGCATGATATACATTCGCAATAAGCAGTATTTAATGTAGATGGAGCACAATAGAATAAAAAAGAATGCAAGAAAAGTGTTATAACTTTTAACTTGACAACTAATTGTAAAAATGCAATGCAAATTAACTGGCACAAAAATGCTCAAAACTAAACCAAAATAAATTTTAAAATATGTAATATGTGTGATTATAAATATAATTACCATATAAATTATATATTCAAGCATTTATATTTAAATATTTTAAATATGCTAAACAAGCAATAAATAACTCAAAATATGTATAATAAGTAAGGACAGAATTGCGGAGAAAACACTGAAATACAATCTATGTGCTTGCATTGCTTGTATCTGTGAGAATTTGCAAGAATGCAAGTGGTTCCTGATTCCTTTTGAAGAAGGAATATTAAGGCATTACAGAATTTCCTAGTGTTTTCCTAAGAGGTATAGACAGTTTTAGGACAGTTACTCCTTTTTTTTCTCCAGAGTTTAGTTGTTGTTGTTGATTTAATACATTACAAATGGAACAGATTATGTTCATCCACTCTGAAGACCCCACAAAACATAACTGGGCCAAATACAGTTTGATTTGTTTTGACACCAGAATAGAGACATGGCGCCCAGCATCTCTACATTCTCTCTTTCTCCATTTAGATGCGCTTGTGTGAAATAGGAGCTTGATACCTGACAAGCACCTTTGCATCAGTGGAGAGCTAAGTCATTTCCTGCTGACCTTCAAAGTCATTCTTGTTAGTCATAGTGAAGCATGCTGAACAAGTGTTTCCGGGATTGGTATATATATATATATATATGTATATATACACTACCGTTCAAAAGTTTGGGATCAGTAAGACTTGTAATAGTCTTTAAAGAAGTCTCTTATGCTCATCAAGGCTGCATTTATTTG
>JAHKKF010520125.1:9589-25444 GCA_019740295.1 Labeo calbasu | reverse complement strand
TTAAGAAAAGTTTAAAAATCTCGTCTCGTCTCGTTCTCGTGAACCCAGTCTCGTGTCTCGTCTCGTCTCGTGGGATTAGTGTCTCGTCACACCCCTAATATTTAAAGAATATTTGAAAGTTTAAGGTCGATAAGAGTCTCTTATGCACAGTAAAGGTACATTTAAACAAGATTAAACATACAGTAAAAACAGTAATATTGTGAGATATTACTACAATTTAAAATAACTATTTTCTATTTGAATATATTTTAAAATGTGTTAAAAAAAAAAACACATTTTTTATGCTTTCACTATGTAGACTATCTGTCAATCTGTCTATCTATCTATACATACATACAATAATGCACAATGAAGTGGACAACAAAATTGAACACACCTGCATCATTGGTCACTGAACCTTTACCATTTTTTACGTCCACGACCCATAATGCTTCACTTCCACCGGGACCATCCTTCACTTTGAAAGCGAAAACAGCACCAATTTTCTTTACATATGCATCTCCTTCCTGTTAAAAGTGATTACACAATTTAATACATCTGTAGAAAATTGGATTTGTTTTTCAACCCTGTGAATCTTATTCTTGTCAGAATATTTCACTTACAGCATACTATTGTATTATTTTTCATCTTAACACCGGTAATTATTTCTACAATAATACTAGCAGCGGAGCTTTACAACCCCACTGGCTTACTTCAAAAAGTCATTTGAGATGTGCTTTAAACTTCCTCCAGGAATATTACTCTTTCCAAGCAAATAGCCACGGGTCATTGTTCATTCTTGTCTATCTGCGCATCTTTTTTTGGGTTTAATAAGTTTGCAGAAGCCACAAAGACATTGCGCAGAGGCAGAGCCTGATTTGCATGGTGTAATTGGTGAGAGGCAGCCTCATTCCTGATGACTTACCTCCTGGAGCCTATTCTCAATCTCCTTGAAGACGGTGTGAGCTTTGAAGCCTTTGAGGTCAGCGGACGCACTGGTGGCCACCGCAGCGATCCTAGAGCTGAGAAAGTTTAATTCAGAAAGTTCAACACTGCTTGAGCATGTATGGTGTGTACTGAGTCCAAAGGTCAGGTTTTCATGCATGTAAAAGAATTACGGCATTTACCACTTAAAACATTTACCAACATTTAACACTTAAAATCAGATCATTTTGGAATATTCTAATGACTTTCGTTATAACTTCACATACTGCATGTACTCGTAAAGACTTAACATGTAGAAATAAAATCTTTTAACCTTGGATTTTGTACCCTCAGTCAGTGTACTTAAACAAACATATGTGACCCTGGGCCACAAAACCAGTCTTAAGTTGCTGGGGTGTATTTGTAGCAATAGGCAAAAATACATTGTATGTGTTAAAATGATTGATTTTTATTTTATGCCAAAAATCATTAGGAAATTAAGTAAAGATCATGTTCCATGAAGATATTTAGTAAAATTCCTACTGTAAATAGATCAAAACTCATTTTTTTTTCAGTAATATGCATTAGTAAGAGCTTCATTTGGACAACCACCCTCAGATTACATATATTCAAATAGTCGTATCTCGGCCAAATATTGTCCTATTCTAACAAACCATACATCAATGAAAAGCTTGTTTATTCAGCTTTCACGTATATAAATTAAAAGCTCAATTTTGAAAAATTGACCCTTATGACTGGTTTTGTGGTCCAGGGTCACATATAACAGAGATAAATGATTCAAGCATTAAAAAAAATAAATAAAAATGTGCACTACTGTTCAAAAATTTGGCTTTAATTCAAATTAATATGTCTATTCAGCAAAGACACATTAAATTGATCAAATGTGACAGTAACGTAACTTATAAGGTTACTAAAGATTTCTGTTTCCAAAAAAATTCTGTTTTGAATTTTCTATTCATCAAAAAATCCTGAAAAAAAGTATCATGGTGGAGTTTTCAACATTGATAATAAAAAGAATTGTTACTTGAGCACCAAATCATCTTATCATAAGACTGGAGTAATGAGGCTGAAAATTCAGCATTGCATCACAGAAATAAATCACATTTTACAATTTATTAATGTAAGAAAACAGTCATTTAAATTGTAATAACAGTTTACAATTTTCCCGTTTACTGCATTTTTAATTAAAAACAATGCAGCTTTGGTGAGCATAAGAAACGTCTTTTAGAAACATGAAAAAGTCTTAACACAGCATAACATTTAATTGGATTAATTTAAAGACTGTATTTTGAATGTATAGATCGTAGAGATTAGAAAAGCTATAAAAGGAGCGCTTATTGAGACAGTACGCAACATATTTAAGCTTTAAATATACCTTGTTTCTTGAGGGAAGCCCATCCTGTAGAGAGTGATGACCACCGCTCCACCAAGACCGATGTTGTGCTGCAGGGCGACCTTTGCCCCCGGGACCTGCCGAGGCCCCGCCTCCCCCCTCAGCTGCCAGCACAGCTCTGTACACTGAGCCAAACCTGAGTCACGAAAACAGGCCAAAGTTCATCAAACGCTTTCACTCGCTCTCAATGTCACAGCCATCTGCCTTCACTGGTTCTATGTGAGCGTTTCAATATTCTGTGACCTGTTGAGGTCTTTGTTAAATTTTCATTTATATAGCATATTGCACAAAGTAGCTGCATTAAAAATTGTCTGAAAAACTGCCTTACATACAACATCTTGTATATGTATCTATAATGTAAATTTCTTTACATGACTTAAAACCAGGGATGAGAAACAGTTCAAGGAATACAAACACAAACTGAAAATAAATGATTGATGGAACAAGTTTTTAATGGAGATTTTATGAAGCTTTCTCTGTGGGTTAGTTTAGTATTTTTGGCAGTAGATAATATTTAATGAAAAAGTTTAATAATAACAATGGGCACCTTCTAAGCACTATGATCTCACACTGTTCAGTTAAGTCAAGACCTCTCTCTTTTCTTTTACCAATGCAGTGAACTGATGAGTGCTGGACGGCCGGTGACTTGACACCCCACCTTAATCTCTGAGGTCCTGACTCATGTTGTTAACACTCAGGCTGAGCATTTTATCTTGTTGGGCTAAACTGCTTGCACTTTTGCTCATGATCCCCAACAGGTTAAGGACTTAGAATAAGACCTTTCAGTCAGGCAGAGCAAGCCTGTGACTTCCAACTCCTTGTAAAAAAAAGTGAGGATCGAGATCAGGAAAAACTGTTAAACTACTGGAATGGGAGAAAGAAATAAATCAAGCACCTCAAATATCTTAAAGGAGTAGTTCACTTCCAGAACAAAAATGCACAGATGATTTACTCACCCCCTTGTCATCCAAGATGTTCATGTCTTTCTTTCTTCAGTCGTAAAGAAATGATGTTTTTTGAGGAAAACATTTCAGGATTTCTCTCTATAAAGTGGACTTCAAAAGACTTTTAAAGTGGACCTCAAAGAGCTCTAAACGATCCCAGCCGAGGGATAAGGATCTTATCTAGTGAAACGATTGGGTAAATTCTAATTAAATTAAAGTTATATACTTTTTAACCTCAAATGCTCGTCTTGTCTATACTCTGTGTATTCCTGTTCATGACAGCTAGGGTATGTGGAAAAACTCCCATCTCATTTTCTTCTCCAACTTCAAAATCATCCTACATCGCTGTTTTACTCTTTTTTGTAAAAACCATGTGATCTTTGCATGTTCACTTTGTAAACACTGGGTCGGTACTTATGCAGCGATTTTGAAGTTGGAGGAGAAAATGAGATGGGAGTTTTTTGACATACCCTAGCTGTCTTAAACCGGAATACACAGATTTCACACAGAGCTAGACAAGACGAGCATTTGAGGTTAAAAAGTATATAAATTGTCAATTTTTTTGTAGAAAAAAACGATTGTTTCGCTAGGTAAGACCCTTCTTCCTCAGCTTGGATCATTTAGAGCCCTTTGAAGCTGCATTTAAACGGCATTTTGGACGTTTAAACTCGTGAGCACCATTGAAGTCCATTATATGGAGAGAAATCCTGACAAATTTTCCTCAAAAAGACAATTTCTTTTCGACTGAAGAAAGAAAAACAACATCTTGGATCACAAGGTGGGTGAGTACATTAAAAAGTAAATTTTTGTTCTGGAAGTGAACTCCTTTATTAAGATTCATGTGCCAAAATATAATTAAACCACTACAATAATGATACAGTAAATTAATTTAGAATACAATGTCAGTCCAAAGGTGAAATCAAATCAGGTTTTAACCCCCTCTGCCAGCACTACTATGTATCTGCTGTTTAGTGCAGAGGAAAACAGGAAGTGGGATGGATGAATGGATGGAGAGGTTAAATTTTTAACCAAATTGTCCATAAATGTAAACTGGTGGTGTCATAAAACCACGGTGCAGAACGATGGGCTCTTTTCATCATCTTTTAAACGTTAAAAGGATGATGTCAAGAGCCAATTGTTCTACACCTGGTTTATGACACCACCAGTTTACAATGAGGAGACAAACTAGTTTGATATTCCACCACACTGACTAGCGGTGCGTTCCAAACGGGATATATCGTCCTCCGAAGGGCACTTCGGAGTGAAAACAATCATGACCGCCATACTGAAGGGTCGTTCCAAACCGAAGTGCTCAAAACTGCCCACTTCAAAGGGACCTTCTGAGTGAAGGATTTCGAAGGGTACAACTAATGGACACTTCGGGCACCCATGATCCTTTGCACTGATTCTTTCCATGATGACGGCGCCTCCGTGTGGTCACGGGACGATGGCGCAGAAGCGCACTTCAAGAAACAGTTGTTTGATCCGCTACCCCCTCAACCCTTTAAAGCTCTCACGCCGGAGGGTAAACCCTTTGAAGGGATTAGGGCATAGGGATGAGCCCTTCCGAATGGAACGCAGGGTAGGAGTAACAGAAAGAAAAGACTAACCTATTCCCTTGTACAGTACACGTCAACTGTCAATCTGACTGTCTTTCAACTGCAGCACATCAGACATATTTTAAACTTTTAATTTCTTAGGATGATGTGCTTGAGCGCTTTTCCTGGGAATAAACTGTGCACACTTGCATGATTATACATAGGAGGTTAACATTTTTGGAATAATTACATTTTCAGTTTGATCCTCACCAAACTCTACTGTGCCTCCTGATAATTTGAATATACAACCAGTTTAATGGGATTATATTATGACACGTTTGCATCCTTTTTTAAAAAACAAAAAGCTTCACTGAAATTAAATGGACAAGCGTGAGTAGGGCATTATTTTTAAGTTTTCCTTTTGAGATCTGATAAAAGAAGGTAATACAGCTTTAGAACAACATTAAGGTGAGTAAATAAACACCAAAATTAAATTTTTGTGTCAACTATCCCACAAACAGTCACAGAAAAATAAGTGGATGAAAGCCATTGTTTGTGAATAATTATTTTACGAATTTGAGGTGCTGTTCAGAGGTGCCTCTTATTTATTCTTATATTAGCATCTGTCTATATCAGGGGTGGCGAATGTCGGTCCTGGAGAGCCGCAGCCGTGCATAGTTTTGCTTCAAACCTAATCAAACGCACCTGAACAAGCTAATCAAGGTCTGAAGGGTTACTAGAAAGCAACAGGCAGGAGAGTTTTAATTAGGGTTGGAGCTGAACTCTGCAGCGCTGCGGCTCTCCAGGACAGGAGTTCACCACCCCTGGTCTATATCATGCCAGGTTATTTCCTGCCAGAAGCTATGTGACTATTTTTTTATTTTGACTTTTAATGATTAACTCTAGTTTCGTCTTTATCTCTTCTGTCATTCAACACTTAATTGATTTGATACGGTCAGGTGATACTGTTAGGCTAGATAACTTTATCTGAACTTGCCATACTTTGACTTTTAGTGAACTGATGCCGTGGCTGTCAAGCTCCAGAAAAGACAAAAAGCTCCACAAATGTATTTCAGTTAAAAAGGATAACAGAGAACTGTTTAATACACTTGAATTGAAAATATTACTTTTAAATATTAGATTTTTAATTCTAAAATGCTTGTTAAATGAGTTTAAACGTATGCAAAGTTGAAAACTATGCTGTATAATTCAATTTGTCTTATATTTTTGTCCATAGGTGTTTTCACTTATTAATGTTCACGTTTTGATTATTACTCTTGCCTCTATTTTTGGTTCATTTTAAGCCAGCAACAGTAATTTTCATTCAATATTTGAGTTAAAACAACCCAGCATGTTGGGTAAAAGATTTATAATAACCCAAGAAAATAACTTAACGCTGGGTTTGTCCATATTTGACCCAGTGCGGGGCTACCAAAATAACCCAAATTGGGTTGTTTTAAACCGGCGTTTTTTTAGAGTGTATGTTTTCAGAGTTTTGTGAATGATCCCTTCAGTTCACCCAGATATACCATCAGGTGTGTTTGGTAAACTGTACCTGTAGCTCCAAGTGGGTGTCCCTTTGAGATGAGTCCTCCACTAGGGTTTATCACCCATTTGCCACCATATGTATTATCACCCCGATCAATCAGCTCACCGGCTTTACCTACAATTGATAAGACAGATCATATCTTAAGCATATAGCCCTAATCTAAACCTGTGTTTAAAAAGCTGTGCTAGAAAAGTGTGCTTTTCTTACCCTCTGAACACAGACCCAGAGCTTCATAGGTGATGAGCTCATTGGCAGAGAAGCAGTCATGCAGCTCGATGACGTCAACATCTGACGGCTTCAGACCAGCGGTGTCAAAGCACCTCTGAGCTGCAAGACGGGTCATGTCATAACCAACCTGTGATGGACAGCAGAGTAAAGAAAGCACATAACATTAGAGATCGAAGATGTCAATATATACAATCATACTTTAGAGGGACAGTTCACCCAAAAATGCAAAGCCTGTCATCATTTACTCACTTCAGGGTTGCCAGATTTTCACAACAAAACCTGCCCAATTGCTACTCAAAACTAGTCCAAAACTAGCCCAATCTTGTTTTGGTGGGGGTCCCCCAGTAAAAATTGCATTCTAAGAGGGGATTCCCCTGGTAAAATTTGAATTTCAGGGGATAAATGTCATGTTATTGTGGTTTCTTAAACCCACGGACATGAAAAACAACCTGCGGCAACAGTGTTAAAGTAGCTGAAGACTTGGCAACACTGACTCTCCTTCATGTCGTTCCAAACCTGCATGACTTTATTTTTTCTGTGGAACACAAAAAAAGACATTCTGATACAAATCAGTTTAGTTTTCCATTGACTCCCATTTGTATTTTTGTCCATATAATGGAATCTGTTTATATACCAATATTCTTCAAAATATCTTTTTTCCACAGAAGTCAGTCAGACAGGTTTGGAATGACATAGGGGTGAATAAATGACAATTTTCATTTTAGGGTGGAACTATCCCTTTGAGAAGCTACTCTTACCATTTTCATACAGCTGTTTGCCTCAAAGGTACTGCTGAGATCTGTGACCATTTCCTGAGCAATGATCTCCACAGCCTTTTTCTCCAATCCGTTCCTCCTCACAAACTGCTCACTGGCCAGAACTGCCGCTCCTGCCCCATCAGACGTCGGGCTACAGAAAAATAAGAGATGATATAAAATTCTGCTTCTGCTGGACAGAATGATGGACCCACCATGTGATTCACAGTTTAACAAGCTATATAATAAGACCATACAAATTTCTTGGACATGTTAAAAATATCATGTATAAACCAGATTAATGACTGTCAAGCAAAAAAGTTTATCAGCTTGTATTAAAATAGAAATTTATGGCTGGATTCAACACATATTAAGTTCAATCAAGAGTATATGTGGAATAACGTTGATTAACATAAAAAATAATTTTGTCTTTTGTTAAAAAAAAAAAATGGAACAAAATTGGTAAGAAATAAGTTAATAACAATGAATAAAAAAAAAGTTAATTAAGAAACATATTCAAATGGTTTATTAAAATTCTGATTTTAAAAAGTAGTTAAATAAAACTCTATAATAATAAATTAAATAACTTTTAAATTGAAAAATAGCTTTGACGTGTAGTTAAATAAATGAATAATATGTGACCCTGAACCACAAAACCAGTCATAAGGGTCAATTTCTGAAATTGAGATTTGAAACTGAGATGAGTAAGCTTTTCATCAATGTATGATTTATTAGGATAGGACAATATTTGGCCGAGACGCAACTATTTGAAAATCTGGAATTTGAGGGTGAAAAATATCTAAATATTGAGAAAATTGCCTTTAAAGTTGTCCAAATGAAGTTAGGTTTTGATATATTTACGGTGGGAAATTTACAAAATATCTTCATGAAACATGATCTTTACTTAATATTCTAATGATTTTTGGCATAAAAGAAAAATTGATCATTTTGACCCTATACAGCGTATTTTTGGCTATTGCTACAAATATACCTGTGCTGCTTATGACTGGTTTTGTGGTCCAGGCCGCATACAGTAAATCATCAATTGCACATTTTAAATTGTATTTTAAACATAGAATTTGCTTGTTGCTTTTCTGTCAAAATGGAAAATCTTTTGACACCACATTTCCCATGTGCCAACAGACCACCAATAAGAAACACTAAGAAATACCAAATCTTTTTTAAATCTGAAACTGTTTACCTTGCACATTAATAAACACACATATTGTTTATGTTTTGTAGCTATACAAAGAGTGTTTTAACATTTATGGATTAACCCATTCACAATTCCCTTGCAATTGCCACACTTTTGTGGATATTTAAAGTATGGCAACAACCTTATTAAACAGGTCTCTCTGGTAACTGTCTGGTGCACTTACCAACATTGCAAGAGCGTGAGAAACTCAAAGACCTTCCTGGAGTCAATGACCTGCTCCAGACTATATTCATCCCGGAACTGAGAGTATCTGAGTGAGAATGTGACGGAGAAGAAAGTGAATCAAAGACTGAATATGTCTTTCTGTTACTTGTGATATTATAAAGATTTCTGTTGCACAGAAATGAACGTCGATATTTCGTTTTTTTTAACAAACTTGTTAAAACCTACGGATTATTAATGGAATGCTTGTGGTTCTTCCAAGCAATTTTGGCAAAATGCTCTGGTTTTGTGCCTAGAGAAGACAAAAAGCTTTTAGTGCAAAGGGAACCTAGTCTACATGGTTAAATCAATCTATCACACACTCCGCTTTTATACTGACCATACTTCTCCATGTGTTCTTTGCCAGCGTTGCCGAACATCTGAGGTGCGGCTGGTGCCGACGCCAACCCATAATGGTTGATCATCACCTCCATGTGCTTGTCCAAAGGGTTGGTTCTGTCCATGTACTGCAAACCCATGAAATGACATGAGACACAGGTTGATTCACTTCATCACTGGTATAATAACAAAGCTGTGAGATGCGCTCATACCTTTGCGGATAGTGAACCTCTTTCCATCTTCTCAAAGCCCAAGGCAAGAACACAATCAGCCAAGCCTGAGTGCAAGAGGTTTTTTGTATTATATGCATAAAAACCATATTATAGGTTATATTATATTTATTATATGTGACCCTGGATCACAAAACCAGTCACAAGTAGTATCGGTATATTTGTAGCAATAGCCAAAAATACACTGTATGGGTCAAAATTACAGATTTTTCTTTTATGTGTACTTTACTTAAAATCATTAGGATATTAAGTAAAGTTCATGTTCCATGAGATATTTTGTAAATTTCCTACTGTAAATATATAAAAACTTAATTTTTGATTAGTAATACAGATTGCTAAGATCTTCATTTGGACAACTTTAAAGGTGATTTTCTCAATATTTAGATTTTATTGCACCGTCAGATTTTCAAATAGTTGCATCTTGGCCAAAATATTGTCCTATCCTAACTAAGGATGGAAATGGATAGCTTATTTACTCAGCTTTCAGATGAATGCTTTGAAAAAATGTAAACATAAATTGACCCTTATGACTGGTTTTGTGGTCTAAAGTAACATACCAGAAGCTTGAATGTAATTTATTAGAATTTAAACTTTGAATTTTAAATTAGAATTTTCAGCAGTGTGTGTGTGTGTGTGTATATATATATATGTGTGTGTGTGTGTGTGTGTGTAAATTGTGATATACTACCATTCAAAAGTCTGAGGCAAGTAAGATTTTAAAAAAGAAAAAAATAAAAGAAAAAGAAACTGATATTTCTATTTAATAAGTGTTGAAAATTGACAATTTAGCTTTGCCATCACAGGATTAAATTATTATATATTTTAAAAATATATTCAAACAGGAAATTGTAATAATAGTTCACAACAGCACTGTTTGACTGTATTTGATCATATAAATGCAGCCTTGGTAATCATCAGAGACTTTGTTTAAAAAAAACTAAAAAACTAAAATGAAACTTAAAAAAAAAAAAAATCAAACCAAACTTTTGCAATTTAGTGTGTGTTATTTTTTACATTATTAATATTATTTTTATTATTTGTTTTTACTATTCAGTATGTTCAATAACAGTTTTGAAAAAAATACATTTAATTTATAAACACAAATAAATAAATACATTTAAAACTCCAACTGTAGCACAGTCTTTAGTCTTCAGCAGACTGCAGAAACCTTCTCACCTCCCTGAATGAGCTGACGGGCCATAAACAGTGCTGTGGAGCCAGTAGAGCAGTTATTATTGACGTTGATTATTGGGATCCCCGACAGACCCAGACTGTGATAAATAGCTCTCTGGCCACATGTGGAGTCACCTGGAGAAATAGAGAAGACTCACATAAATTCAACACTGACATCAGAGAACATATAAGTCAAAGTGTACCACATAAAAACCCTGCTGACATGTCATATTATATCCAGTGTTGACAGTATAACGTACCATACACATAGCCAACACAGGCTTGCTGGACGGCACTGTACTTGATCCCAGCATCCGCCAACGCTTTCTGCCCTGTGCCACAACAGAGAGGATTCAAAAATGTTTATATTTCTACAGTACAACATGTTGAACACTTGAAAAAGGTCAACATCAACTGCACCTGCTTCTTTGGCCATGTCTGGGTAATCGATGTCTCTCGCACCCGGTTTTTCAAACTGAAAAACAGAAGAAGGTATCACTAAAATTTGACTCTTTGGAACTACGTACTTTAAAAAGAGGCCTGAATTTTACTAGCGCACATTCTGGAGATTAGCTTTATACTTAATAGAGCATGTATAAAACATATAGTGTATAAAAACCTCATATAATATGAAAAAGATTATTAATGTAATGTAATTAGTACCATTGAATTTATGCTGAATACAATTCATTCACATGGCGCAAGTTTACTTCCGCGCCACTAGGAGTCGCAATAAAAATCATATTTATTCTTTCAATGTTACTTTGAAAACTACGAACACAATGTAACGTTGAACTGAGCTTTCTGATGTAACTCACGTTCATTGTCATCTTGCACAGTAACCTATGGCACATTTAATTCATGGTCACATTTACCGATTATCCTGATATCTTTGCGTTTCTGTGAAGGTCTGAAGGACTTTAGCACTTTGCAATTCTACGGTTACTCAACACGCACAGTGAATCTCTGATAAGAAACTTTACATTGCATATCTCTTTTTAATAACGTTAAAAAACACTTTTTTCAGGTCACTGAAGCTTCACACCATGCGATCTGTTTTTAGCAATAGTTACTGAACAGCGCATAACTTAACAACATGCTACGTGCAATATTTTATTAAACCTATTTTATTCAAGCTAAATGTCTTTATATATAGTTCGTTTTTATATATACAACTCCAACTCCTACAGGATTTGCTCTTAACTTCACCACAGTTTGATTTGTAACGTGCAAGCTAGGCTGCTTTACAGTTTCCTTTTAGCAAACCAGACAGTTACAAACGGCAAATATCAAGGCAATCGATGCGTTTACCTTTGTCATTCCCACCCCGATAACAAAAACCCTGTTTCTTGCCGCAGCCATCTTCGGATTTGCGTTGTGACAGCTCAACTGGACTTCACTACTCAAACTAAACAACAGCAGCTGATTATAAACCCAAACACACACCAAGCACTGGGTGCAGCGCTGCCAATGTCACACAGATGGCGCTCTATCCTCAGCCATGGACAGTCAAATCAATATTTAAGGTCAAAATTTTATGTAAAAATCTCTGTTTATGATATTTTGTTAAACTGATTTAACATTTATTCCTTAAAAATTAGTAGTTCATAGTAATATCTATTTTTTATGTTACTAGCCTGCCTATTTTTAGTTAGCAGTAAGTATTCCAATAGTATCTTTTTCAATTTTAGTATTACTATTCATCAGATAATCGTAGTTCCTTCAGTAGTGATAATTAAATAACTATTACTTTATTAGGCCTACTATTACTATTGCATTACTGGTAACAAATTGCACATTTTGCCTTTGATGTGTATAAGGATTTGTGGTTCAGATATAGTTTGTTCACCTCCAGCTAGTAAGCCTGTACCGTTGAGGTCAAAGGTTTACATACACCTTGCAGAATTTGCAAAATGTTAATTAAGAGGGATCATACAAAATGCATGTTATTTTTTATTTAGTACTGACCTGAATAAAATATTTCACATGAAAGACATTTACATATAGTCCACAAGAGAAAATAATAGATTAATTGTAAATAGTTTACACTTGATTCTAATACTGCGTTGTCATCTGAATGATCCACAGCTGTGTTTTTGTTGTTGTTGTTGTTTTTGTTTAGCGATAGTTGTTCCTGAGTTCCTTGTTTGTCCTGAACAGTTAAACTGCCTGCTGTTCTTCAAAAAAATCCCACAAATTCTTTGGTTTTTCAGCATTTTTGTGTATTTGAACCCTTTCCAGCAACGACTGTATGATTTTGAGATCCATCTTTTCACACTGAGGACAACTGAGGGACTCATATGCAACTATTACAGAAGGTTCAAACCCTCACTGATGCTCCAGAAGGAAACACGATGCATTAAGAGACGGGGGTGAAAACTTTTTGAATTTGAAAATCTTAATTAGTCTGGGAAACATCTAAGTATCTTCTGTAGCTTCTGATGGGCAGCACTAAATGAAAAAAAAAAGATATTTAGGCAAAACAAGAAAAATGTACATATCTTCATTCTGTTCAAAGGTTTCACCCCCCGCTTTTAATGCATGTTTTTTTCCTTTTGGAGCATCAGTGAGTGTTTGAACCTTATGTAATATTTGCACATGAGTCCCTCAGTTGTCCTCAGTGTGAAAAGATGGATCTCAAAATCATACAGTCATTGCTATAATTCCCCTTATATTTTGGTAAAATAATTAACATTTTGCAGATTCTGCAAGGTGTATGTAAACTTTTGACCTCAACTGTATGTTCTCATAGCTATTAGTACATATTTATTAGACACTAGTGTATTTTCCAGTTGTTACTAGTAAGATTTAGCATTTTAGTAGTACAGTTTTAATTGAACAATAGCTATTCAGACTAGTGGTTTCATGTTTTTTTTTTTAATTGATTAAAATTAACAAGATAAAAACAGTAACAAACTGACACTTGTTAGTAGAATTTTAGAATTTAGATTAGGGATCTCTTCACTATTTACTATTAACTGGTTTCTTATTAGCACACACTATTATAGTGGCTGCCTATTAGTACTTATAAAGCACATATTACTGCCTTATTCTTTTCTAGATCCTTATACCTAAACTTTACTACAACTACCTTACTATCAATAAACAGTAATTAGGAGTTTATTGAAAAAAAACCTCAATAGTGAATATGTTTTCTAGTCTAAAGTGTTACCAAATACATTATTAAAAGTACAAGTAATATAGATATTAGTAACTTTTAGGGAATCAATGTTAAAAACATACATTATACATTTTATATATGATGATATGTGATAATACCAGAATATTTAATGTATGTTTACTGCCATTTGGCTTTATTTGCATAAATCTTAGGACTGAAATCTTAATTCTGTGTGCTATCTATTGGTGTTTGTATAATTATTACACCTGTATGTATAATTCATGTTTTAATATCCCATAATGGCACGTAAATATATACTCCTCTCCTTTTCTGGATCATTAGCTGGCTTGCAAACCCTGATATTTATGTCAGGAGATGCAAATCTGCTTTCCACATGCACATAAACACACATAAAAAAATATCAAATCGTTCCATACTTTATTATTGTAGTAACAAGCCTTTTACCAGTTAGCAACAGCCAATCAGCACGGACTAACGAGTGTGTGGTGTAGTCAATTTAAAACTGATATTCTTCATTCAGTAACCAGTCGGTTGTTCTTCAATCAGACCTCTTTATTTTTCAGCACTTGATGAATTGATGCGTGACCTCATAGATCCCCACAGACTCACTGGCCTTCTCATCGTAGTCCGTCCAGTCCTAAAACATGTGACAGAGACTGTTACGACTTCCTGAATGAACTAGAAGGTGTGAAATGACTGCGTGTATTCTTACGTTCTCTTGCAGGTTGATTTCAGGGAACTGGGTGGTCGTCTCTGCTCCGCTAGCGGCAAAACCAGCCTGTAAAATAACAAGGTAATTGTTTATGTTTAGATTAGGGTAAAACTTCTGAAGATTATTTGACAACTAAATGATTATATACACTACCATTCAGTGTTTAGGGTACTATTTTTATAATGCTTCTGAAGTCTTTTATGCGTACCAAGGTTGTATTTATTTGATCAAAACTACAGTAAAATATTGAAATATTTTGAAACAATATTACAATTTGAAATAACTGTTTTCTATTTGAATACATTTTCAAATATAATTAATTTCTGTGACGTAAAGCTGAATTTTCAGCATCATTACTCCAGTCTTCAGTGTCACGTGATCCTCATTACAATATGCTGATTTGCTGTTCAAGAAACATTTTTTATTATTATCAGTGTTTGAGTAATTTAACGCTTCCTTGCTGAATAAATACTTTTATTTATTTTAAAAAATATACACTATACTATACTATACTATACTATACTATACCATACTACTTAAATGTCTCACCTGAGGTTGAAAATCGACTGGTTCCAGGCCTCGACACTCAAACTGGACAATTGTCTTAAACCTTTCACTGTCTTCTGCCTTCAGAAGAAGAAAAAATATATACTGGTAAGTCTGAGCAAATAATATATGCAACAATGCACTACCAGTCAAAAGTTTTTGAACAGTAAGATTTTTAATGTTTTTTAAAGAAGTCTCTTCTGCTCACCAAGCCTGCATTTATTTGATCCAAAGTACAGCAAAAACATTAACATTTAAAAAAAAAAAAATTCTATTTTAATATATTTTTAAATGTAATTTAGTCCTGTGATTTCAAAGCGGAATTTTTAGTATTATTACTTCAGTCACGTGATCCTTCAGAAATCATTCTTATATTCTGATTTGCTGCTCAAAAAACTATTAAACAATTATTATTATTATTATTATTATTATTATTATTATGATGATGTCAAAAAACAGCTTACAGTAGAATTTTTCAGATTTCTTTGATTAATAGAAAGCATTTATCTGAAATAGGAATCTTTTGTAACATTATAAATGTCTTTATCATCACTTTTGATCAATTTAAAGCATCCTTGCTAAATAAAAGTATTAATTTTTATAATTTCTTTCCCCAAAAAAAAATTGAAAAATTATACTGACTCCAAGTTTTTGAATGGTATAGTGTATAATGTTACAAAAGCTTTTTATTTCAGATAAATGCTGATCTTTGGATCTTTCTATTCATCAAAGAAATGTTTCTTGAACAGCAAATCAGCTTATTAGTATGATTTCTGAAGGATCATGTGACACTGAAGACTGGAGTAATGATGCTGAAAATTCAGCTGTAATCACAGGAATAAATTATATTTTAAAATATATTCAAAGAGAAAGCAGTTATTTTAAATAGTAAAAATATTTCACAATATTACTGTTTTTGCTGTACTTTGGATCAAATAAATGCAGGCTTGGTGAGCAGAAGAGAC
>JAHKKF010520124.1:0-20752 GCA_019740295.1 Labeo calbasu | reverse complement strand
TGTCTTACCATATTATTGTAATGTATTATCTTAATTATGAACACACTGGTTTGTAGTGCATACTGTTTTACCGTTTACTGCACTTCGATATTCTTCTCATTATTTCCCTATGGTGGATTATGAACCGGACGTCTAACACATTACCAGAAAACAGCTTACTTCCGCACTGAAAAATAAGGTGGATATGTATGTATATGTAATGTATGTAATATATGTGACCATGGACCACAAAACCAATCATAAGTGTCAACTGAGATTCATATATAATCTGAAAGCTGAATAATTAAACTTTCCATTGATGTATGGTTTGTTAGGATAGGACAATATTTGGCCAAGATACAACTATTTTAAAATCTGGAATCTGAGGGTGCAAAAAAATCAAAATATTGAGAAAATCACCTTTAATTTTGTCCAAATGAAGTTCTTAGCAATGCATATTACTGATCAAAAATGAAGTTTTGATATGTTTACGGTAGGAATTGTACATAATATCCTAATGATTTTTGGCATAAAATAAAAATCGATCATTTGACCCATACAATGTATTTTTGGCTATTGCTACAAATGTACCTATGCTACTTAAGCCTTAAGGTTTTGTGTTCCAGGGTCACATATATGATTAATTTAAATGTATATAGAAATTAAATCGCAAATGTCTCTCTCACATAGGACACAGAGATCCTAAACACAGCGATTCTGACAGGACGGCGCGTTGCCATCCCGGTCAAGGTTGTTACCGTGGAACAGGACGGAACGGTGAGAGAGGTTGATGACCCCGTGACCTGCATCTCCACAGATGAGGACGTCCTCAAGGTGAGAGCTCACCTGCTTTATCTCATGGTACCTTCTTCATCCTCTGCCCCCCACTTTCCATCAAAAGTTTAGACAGGAATGGAGCCTTGCATCGTCGACAGATTTCATCTTGCAAAATGTAAAAGCGACAGGTTCCAGGGTGACTCAGGGAAGCCCAGAGTGGAGGCAGATGAACAGACAAGAAAAACAGCAGGTGCCTGCAAAAGCCGTTTTTTCTCCCGCAAAGCTTTTCTTTTTAGTGGGTTTGAGTTACGGAGATATCCGGGAAGTATTCACGCTCAGAAATGCACACATACACACAAAAAAAGACTTTTCCAGAACCGAATAATGGTCTTGAAGACAAATGCAAGATGTGTCACATGAAACGACTGAGCTGATGCAAATTAAGACATGAAAGGTAGCAGAACCAACGAAAGAATGATGGAACTATAGGGCTGAACAATTCTGATGTAACAGGAAGAAACACCTTCAAATATAAACAAACCAACCACGTCATACCTGTCTGATTATATATTCAAGTATTGTTCAACTTGTGCAGTTTTAACGCACAAATGCACACTGGTCATTTTACTCGACTTGTGATGTATTTGATCGTCCTGCTTTTGAGTCACCTGACCTGAGGTGATTGTTTAAGGTGACATTTACATAAGATTTAGCATTTAAAACAGCTCTTTTCTGAAAGAGGTTTTCTGTTCAAACTGTCTCACAGCTGAAACTATCTAATATTTAGTAATAAATGATATAGAAATATATCAAATAAATACAGTCTTGATGAGCGTAAGAAACTTCTTTAAAGAAAAAACTAAAATCTTACCAACCCCAAACTTTTGAATGATACTTCTCTAGTGCCGTTGTTTTAATTAGCATGCTAACATGATGCTTTAGCTGTTATAATGAAAGGGAAGTGGTGTCATTGTTGTGCTCTACGTTTTTTACTCAGTTTCTTTTGTAAAAGATAAAAACACTTTATTTTGGGGGGGCAGACGGTCAATTTTACCCTTGGGGGTTACGTGAAGGTAGCATCAGAGCTTGCGTTGTCATGCTCTCCTGAGCTCTCAGCTAATAACCGAACTTTTCGTGATGCTGAGGCAATTTCCATTTACAAGCAGCAATATGTAGTTTAAATACAATCAATACCCAGTAACAATGAAAAACTCATTCCAGAGCTTTAATGCAAAGTTGAACAACAGAGCGTGTTATTAAGGGAATTACAGGACGCTCATTTTCTGCTGGTGTAGCGATGGGGGAAAAAAGAGCATCAGGATAGAAGAGAATCTGCTTCATGACAGAAACATGTGGTGGGGAAATTGCGGCAGGTGTACCTGTCTACTTGCGGGTGTCATAAAGATGTGTGTTTGACCTCCGGCTGACATGTGTGACAGGTGTAAACAGGAAACATGACAGCGTTGCAACCGAGGACGAGATCCAGAAGTGCACCGTAAGGATAAACTCAACTACGGGAAATGTCTACAAGGCTAACACATCCAAGCTTTATTTTTATAGTAGGGTCATCAAACTTTTTGGGGCCAGGGACTCCTTAAAGGAGAGTACATTTTTGAGAACCCCCTCATAATTATAACAGTGATCAAGCATACAGTATGCATACTACATTTTGTACTCTTACATGACATTGGAACTACTGTTTATATCGTTTTTTTTTTTTTTTCCTGATTGGTTAAATTACATTTTTAGTAATCAAAAAGTATATCTAATTAATTAAAATCATGCAACTTTTACAACAATTTAGTAGAAGTTTAACAAGAAATACGTTTAAAAAGATATACGTTTCCATTTTATTGTTCCTAAATTCAGTGTTTTGCTTTTAAATTCTTCTGGAATCCATTTTAATGGTTTATTTCACTTTTAATAATCAGAAAGCATGTCTAATCAGTTGAATTCATAAAACTTTAAAAACTTAATTCATTAAAAGTTTTAGAAATTCTGTGTTCTCTGTTTTAATTTTTCTGGATTTATGATGGTATTCAAATGAAGGCATAAAACTTTTTAGGCATAAAGGCATAAAACGGTTTAATCTTTTAAAATGTAATCAAATGTAACAATTCCTATTATTTTTTGGCAAAAAGTGCCGCACAACAGAGGTTTACCGTTAATGTACAAGGTGTTTGTATAAAAATGTGTCTTAGCAGTGTGTGGACACAACCACCATACAATAAAATCCATTCACTTCTTTATTCTTAACTGCCAAGAAACCTAAACAGTTTCAACTATCAAGCCGTTTCAATTCTCTGAGCAGTATGACATCGTACTGGTCAGGCTCCGCCCACGACCGCAGACAGGCTGTTCCATATTAGCATATTTACGCCCTCAGCCAGTTGTACATTGTCCGCCATTTTCGCCGCATTAGAGCTACTGTAGCGACAACAGTGTCTCGTAAGTAATGCAGGTGTTTTGTAGTTGGATGTAATGGTGAACATATGAGTCTTCATTTCCTCCAGCACATGAAACTTGGAGGGATGGTAGTACTCACACTGTCTAAGCATCAGCAAGGCTTACCCCAATTGGCCTGACAGGGGCGCTACAACAATCAAAATTTATGAAATCACTCACAACTCCCGAATCATTTGTCGCAGGCTCAAGTGTCTTATGTCGTTGGAGTTCTTGGCTCACGCCAAACAAAGCACATGCTTCAAATTCGCCTTGTAAAGTTTATTTATTTATATTTAAAGTATATTTATTTATACTAACTAGTCCTAGGTTTTTAGCCCAAATGGAACCAAACCAGTGCAGGAAGATTCCCTGGAGAGTGATTATTAATAATTGTCAAAAAGTTGAACTTTCGACCCTCTGTCGCAAAGGGACGCCATGGCTGCTTTTACTAAAACAGCTATAACTTTTGCACGGAATGAGATATTTTTGCTCACAAACGTATGTAAGAGCAGAATCTGAGATCATGTGAAAAAAGTTACAGAGCTTGGTCAGAGCTTGGTGGCACTATAAGAGGAAAAGAACATAAAAACGGCCATAAGTATGCACACGTTTGTCCTATCAGTGTGAAAATCAGTATGCACGGTCTTGGTCCAAAGTGCCACAAGTGACTATAAGGACATTTGCACATCTCAAAAAACATGGCCGCCATAGGCGATGAACTTTGAGCACCTATTAGACAAGGTTAACTCAGTGGGCCTGTTTTACTCACGGCCCTAAAGGTTTGTGAGAAATTCGAAAGAAATCGGCCAATGGGGGGTGATATCGCATTTTTCAAGGGCATAAATAATTGTCTGTTGTGTGGTTTTTCACACATATGCACAATATTCGTACCATATGATAAACCTCCTCATTCCAAACAACTTTGCCTCTAGAACAACTGCTGTCAATCAAACGGTTTGTTAAATGATTGAGGAAATGTAAAAAACACTACTGTGCGATTCTCTAGACTTTCTAGGTCAAAAATTATACAAAAAAAAATGTAATTTGAAATGTACCCTTTGGGAAACTATAACGGGATTCAAGCAAAGGGATTAAAGCAATTGACGCCGAATTGCTGCTAATTTAAAAGTGAAATTAAAATTTGCACTGCGCATTTACAAGCTATTTAAAATCGAAGAAAAGCGAGTGAAAAGAGGGAAATTTAAGATATGTGCCATTGAAGTTCAGAGCCAGTTTCCTACATTCCTCATAACTGAGAAAATTGTTTCTGAAGTAGTCAAACGGTTAACTTGCAAAAGCGGGAAGATAACGAAAAGAGAGTCCTCTCTGTCAAGACAAGTTGAGAATTCCCTAAACTCCGCCTATGTATGTAACCATAGTTTTTCTCAAATGAAATGGTGAATCCTGGTAAAGTGACTCTGAGAGCAGCTCTGGAGATGAAGTTTTGAGTTCATATTCTCATATAGTGAGACGGCAGATGCTAAAAACATCACAAGATGCTTGAGTATGTGTAACCGTACCATTAATTCACTCAGAGACGTGCAGAAGATCCAGAATTTGTATTTAAATAGCAGTCTTTTTGTGCTTTAATATTAACAGACACTAGTCCATTTCGCAATTTGAACAAGTGTACAAGTCCTACTTTTGAATTATTCATCCAAGATTCTGCAACATTCACATTTTCTGTGAAAATCATAGGGCCCTAAAATTATTTTGTGGACCCCCTGGTTATGAGTCGCAAAACCCACTTTGAGATTTATACAATATAAAAGTAGAAATAATTAGAAAAAGTAAATTATGGCAGAAAATACAGCACCATATGCATGCAAACAAACGTTCCTTTATCAATGGCAACACACTAATTCATTCAGGGTCGAACTAAAGGATGTCACCCTTTATAAAAGATGTCACCTTGTCACATCGCCACTCTGCAGGTTCAGGTGTGAATGCGATCTTATCTTTATCGTTGCACGCTGTGGTTAATCAGTTCTTCGTTTTTTGTGGGTTGAAGGGCTCTCGTAATGATGGCTGATCAAATAAATAAAGGAGTCGGCTAAAGAGATCCCATAGGCTTTAGCGCTCAAATCCCACTGTTTAACCAGCGTCTGTGAGAGCGAGGCCACGGCCTTAATTGGTTCCTGTGAAGACTCCCTCAGTAATGTCTGCGGTAATTGAATTTGACAAAGAACAAGCAGGACAGAGGCATGGAGGAAGGGGTGAGAGTGTGTGTGTGTATGTATACACACTCAGACACATGAGGACACACGAAACAAAGAGGATTATAAATCAATCTTTCGCATCCTAACCCTTTTTTGCCTCTGTCTTTCACATTCTTTTTTTCCTTCGGTTGTAACGTGTTCATTTATTGTGGAAAATGATTGGATTTTACTGTATCTGTGCTGGTGGAGACATTGCAGGTGTCCTCTATGTAAGAGAGAGTGCGGTGCGGAGAGGTGTATGGTGCTAATCCGTTTAATAACTCATTCACTTTGCAGTGACAGCCGGGCAGATATCCGGCGAGCCCGTAATCGTGTAAAACTCTGATCAGGTTAGGAGCATCAGGCTGCTCCTATTCTCAGGTTCAGCTGAGCTGGACAGGAAAAAAAAATGTTTGTCAAGAGAGAGGGAAAGAGGCTTTCAGTGTGTGTGTGTGTGTGTTCATGTGTTCATTTTTAATTATTTCTCATCAAAAATCATTACATAGCTGTGGTCGATCTTTCATTAAGATTAGAGTCATTTTTCTAAACCGTGGTCATGGAACCAGTGGTGATTATTATTTTGTATTACTGGAAACCCTCCAGATCTTAATATGAGGGATCTTTATGAAGGCAAAAAAAAAAAAAAAAAATATATATATATATATATATTTTTTTTTTTCCCCACAGGTCTGACTTTTTGGCAGTTTTGAACAAATAAATAAATAAATATAGTTAATGCTCACTAAAATGAAATGTCTGAAAGTCAACTTTTGTTTTGGCTTCAGAACAGATATTGAAAATTTCGACTATTTCGACTATTAGGTAAAAGATACAGTTCGTTAAATATTTTTTTACCTAAATGTGGGTAAGTTGTCACACTTAAAATTGGCCATTAAACAACCTTTTATCTACCTTATTTTGCAAAAAAAAAAAAAAAAGTAAGCTATTTCCTGTGAATGTGTGAGGACCTTTGATTTATTGTAGGTAAATAATGATTTATATTTTTTTTATATAAAATTAAAATAATATTAACAGTTTGCTTTTGTGCTGTTTTTACTATTGTAGTTGTTAGTACTATTTTTTATGTATCATTTTATATTTTAATTTTATTTAAAGTTGTAGTAATTTTCTTTTTTCTTTTTCATTTTTAGTTTTTTTATCATCTGTGTAATTTTTTTTTGAATTTCTATTTTAATTTTAGTTAATTTAGTACAGTGTTGAACTGAATTTAAATGAGAATCGTTGCCTTGGGAAATAGCTAAAATGTTTTTTTTTTAAAGCTTTTATTTTTATATATATATCTCTATATGGTTACTGTTCTGTTTTGACAGTCCTTTTGCAATTTCCCTCATGTTTTTTTTTTCTTTTTCTTTTAAATTTACACTGCCGTTCAAATTTTAGGATCAGTAAGATTTGCAATTTTTTTTAAGTCTTTTCTGCTCATCAAAGCTGTGTTTATTTGATTAAAAATACAGCAAAAACAGTAATATTGTGAAATATTATTGAATTTAAAATAGTGGTTTTCTATTTTACTATACTTTAAAAAAGAATTTATTCCTGTAATACAATGGTGAATTTTCAGCATTACTGATCCAGTCTTCAGTGTCCTTCAGAAATCATTTGAATATGCTGATTTATTATCAGTGATGAAAACAGTTGTGCTGCTTTTTTTTTTTTTTTGGAATCTGTGATACTTTTCTCGAGATTCAGCATTTCTTCAAAATAGAAGTCTTTTGTAACAATATACTATCACTTTACTATCACTTTTTATCAGTTTAATGCATCCTTCCTAAATAAAAATATTAATTTCTTTCAAAGAATGAAAGAAAGAAAAAATTTACTGACCCCAAAGATGTATATTGTTACAATTTTTTTTTCTTTTAAATAAATAAATGCTGTTATATTATGCATTAAGAGTCCTGAAAAAAAGTGTCACAGGTTCCAAAAAAAAAATTAAGCAGCACAACTGTTTCCAACACTGATAATAAATCAGCATATTAGAATGATTTCTGAATGATCATTTGACACTGAAGACTGGAGTAATGAGCTTTGCATCACAGAAATAAATGTTTTTTTTATTATTTTAAAAGTATAGAAAACCACTATTTTAAATTGTACTAACATTTTTTAAAAATCACAGTTTTTTCTGTATTTTTAATCAAATAAACGCAGTTTTGATGAGCAAAAAAGACTTCTTTAAAAAACATTACACATCATACTAATTCCAAACTTGTAAGTATCCAGTTTGTTATCAGTGTTAAATACTAAGCCTGAGTGATTTTGACATGGTTAGAAAAGAGTAGGATGTTATAGTGCATAATCAGAAAAATTTCGATATAATGTGAGCATAAACTGCTTATGACCCCCATAAACATCACAGCCGCTAATCAATCATCACGACGCCCTTTTAAAACTATATAGATATAGCTCCTTTCTGAGCTCAGGATGTACAGTGGATATGGCTAAGCTCCCATAATACTGCCGTCTCTGCCCAGTGGACCCGTAACTCACAACTAATGGACCTTGTGAGACCCTCCCAGGGGCTTTTTCCAGCTCTGGTAATAGCCTTTGACCTAACCTTCCTTTTTCTGAGAGCCCATGTGAGAGAGTTGGGAGGAATCGGTTAACCTTCCTCCTCAAACCCTCATCATCCCAACGGGAGCTATTAAATGTTTTTTTTTTTTTTTAAGCATTATCTGGTCTCACGTGTTGGCCAATGAAATTTTAACCCACGACAGGATATCATTTGAACTCTTTGCCCCACAATCCTTGCATACGCGCCGCTTGAGTTCTTGTGTATTTGTGTATATCATCTTCCAAGCAGAATACTGTGAGTTATGTGACATGCAGCACTCTGACAGACATATGGAAACTTTCTGTTATGTTAAAAGGTTTTTTCTCCTGAATTATTCAACAATATGCTGTTTTTTCACTATAAACACCTTAGAACAAAGCTTCCATCTGTGTGTGAGTCTGTATGTGCGCAGATAAACTACTCAAACAGACGCTGTGGAAAATGAGACTGACATAGCTGCTGGTGCTGTGCTGTGATGGCAGTATTTTCTAATCAGATATGTTACAAGAGATCCACTTCACATGATTTGATAGCATACTGTGTAAGTAACCAAATACACACACTCACACAGATGGAAGTAGCGCTTTAAGGTGGTTATGAGAAACAATGGCAGATTGCTGAGGTATCTGAGAAGACAAGTCTAGTTGTTGTCGTTCAGTGTTTACTAATGACTATTATTATTTTTAACAAACCTGTCCAAGTTGGTTTTGGCTTTAGTTTTATTGCTCAGCTGCTCTATTTTCTAAGAACTACCTTTCTAAGAGGAATATGTGTATCTTTGACTTGTCTCAAATAAGGGCTTTGTTTTTAGTTCATCTCCCACAGAGGATATGTTGATGAAGGTTTAGACCACTAATAATATTATCAGACATATTGGGGACACCCATGACTTATATACCTATGCAAATATTATGTAAATATGCCGCATATCAATTTTGAAAGTTTGAAGAAGGCCTGGCTTCCCATTCTAGGACGAAATGGCTCGTGGAAATCAAGCCGCCTGCCCCAAGTGTTTCAGAGAGTCACAGAGGACTAAGACTTTCAACATTTTGCAGTTATTTATTCACACTCTCATGTTGTTTCATACATTCATGTTTTTGCAATGCATTTTCAGGCACGTTCAAATGTTCACAAGCATGAATGAAATTTGAAAGCCGTATAGTGGAGAAGAAGTTGTTGTTGTTTTTTTTTAGCAAAATAATAACTTGCAGTACATTTTCAGTAATAATTTTTCCTTTCCTCTAATATTTTATTTTATTATTTTATTTTAGCTAGCTGTCACACTTGTAGATCAGTTAAAATAACAATATATATAATATATATATATATATATAAATAAATGTAATATTGTATATTTTCTTCATAAACACATACCTTAAAGTTTTTTCTACACACACACAAATAAAAATAAAANTTCCTCTAATATTTTATTTTATTATTTTATTTTAGCTAGCTGTCACACTTGTAGATCAGTTAAAATAACAATATATATAATATATATATATATATATATATATATATATATATATATAAATAAATGTAATATTGTATATTTTCTTCATAAACACATACCTTAAAGTTTTTTCTACACACACACAAATAAAAATAAAAAAATTGTGAAGAATTCTACCGTTTTTTCCTAATGGAAAAAAAAAAAACCCATTTGTTGAACACATGCTGACACATATGGGGTAAGTTGTCACAATGGAATCTGCCATTTAGCAGCCTATTATGCTTTCCAAATAAATTACAATTTAATTTTATTTAGAATTTGAATTTAAAAATGCTAAATTCTTTACCATTTAAATTTAAAATTTTAAATTTAAAAGTTATTTTCTTCATGAACACTCACCTTAAAGTCTGTGCTACACACACACACAAAGTTGAAACAATTCTACCATTTTTGCTAATGGAAAAAAATAAGTTGTTAAACACACGTTGACACATATGGGGTAAGTTGTCACAATGGAATCTGCCGTTTAGCGGCCTATTATGCTTTTCAAATAAATTAACATTTTATTTCCTTTAAAATTTAAATTTTAAAATAAAATTTTAAATTCTTCATAAACACACACTTTAAAGTTTGTGCTACACACACACACACACACACAAAGTTTTCTTTAAAATGTAACATTTTTAAATGTAAAATTCTTTAACATGTAAATGTACATTTTATTTCCTTCTTAAACATATACCTTAAAGTTTGTGCTACACACACACACACAAAGTTGAAACAGTTCTGCCATTTTTGCAGATGGAAAAAATAGGTTGTAAAACATGCGTTGATACATGTTTATTTTCTTTAAAATTCCTTTACAATTTAAACATTTAAAGTGTCAAATTCTTTAATATTTAAATTTACATTTTATTTTCTACCTAAACAAACCTTAACGTTTTTGCTACACACACAAAAAATGTTAAACAACTCTGCCATTTTTGCACATGGAAAAAATTGTTTGTTGAACATGCGTTGACACATATGGGGTAAGTTCTCACAATGGAATCTGCCATTTAACAGCCTGTTATGCTTTTCAAATAAATTTAAATTTGATTTTCTTAAAATGTAAAATTCTTTCTTAGACACATACCTTAAAGTTTGTGCTACACACACACACAGACGTACACACAAAATCCTTAAAATAAATGTTAAAATTCGTTCAAATTTAAATTTAAATGCTATTTTCTTCATTACCACAAGTTTGTGCTATACACACACACATTTTCAACTATTTTTGCAAATGGAAAAAATAGGTTGTTGAACATGCGTTGATACATGTTTATTTTCTTAAAAATGTTCTTTTAAATTTAAAAATGTAGTGTAAAATTGTTTAATATTTAAATTTACATTTAAATTTAAATTGAATAGCAAAATAATTATGAAATGTGATCAATTCATGAAACAGTAAAAAAATATGAAAGAATTATTTTAAATGATGTAATTTCACTTTTCAATTTCAATAATCACTTGAGTGTTAGATTGCAATTTTTAGATACTGTTTAGATGCATAAAAATAAAATAGAAAAAATCTAAAATGAAAATGTTAACACATTTCATATTATGATTTAATATTGTATAAAATAATTTAAATTAATACATTTTCTTAAAAAGTTGTCATGTGATTTCAGAATATGGTGCAGAATATGCCTTTTCTTTATTTATAGAGCTTGACAGACCCACTTTCTATTCACCTTTGTTGCTTGAAAACATGTTGAGTTTAACATTTTGAGTTTAACAGAATAAAAAAAAACATGCAGATTTGAAATAAGGGTGAGTAAATAATGACATTTTTTAATATCTATCTTGAGTGAACTATTCCTTGAAGTATCTGAGTGTACTTTTGAGTTTGTGACTCACTAATGACTAGTGATTGCATGCTCTGGTAAAAAAGAACAATTTTCATGGTGAATAAGCATTTAAGTGTATTTGCAATAAGCTGAAACCACATCAACAAGAATCTTGCATGCAAATGGAAAACTCTCTTATTGATTAAAGATGTAAGACTTAAGGTTAGCATCACACTTTTGAACTCTGTTTTGCCTCTCTCTCTTACTCTACCTATTAATCTTTCTTCGTCTCGGTGTTCCTCTGTGACGCTCTGATCATTTGCAGAGCTTTTAAGTCCCACGTCATGAATGCAAGGAGACAGGCAACGATGAGCGCAATGATCAATCACAAAAAAAATCAAATTATGCTAAGCTAAGTACTTGGAGAGTGAACATAAGGAGAGAGAGAGAAAGGTTTATACTACGTGGGCCTAATATCAGAAATCTTACTCCGCAGATGCGCATTTTGAGAAATCACCTAAAGGGGAAGATTGACAGATGAAGTTTTAAACTCATAATGTACGTTTAACAGTGCCAAATCCCCACACAAGGCACTATGGGAGTCTCTAACCGCAGGCAGTGTCACATTTAGAACCTGGAATCTGAATTTATCGCCTTCTGCAGTGGAAATGCTCGAAATTCAAATTCAATTACAGTGTAAACTCTTTGGAAGAAAGGCAAGCTTTGATGAGTGGGTAACTGTAACTTTATATCGTTGTTCAGGCGATTGCAAACTAGTTCAGAGACCAAGCACTTCTCAGCATTAATCTAGTTCATGGCCGTCGGTTTGGTTTATTGGTAAGGACATTTTAAAATCAGACTATACCGATGCGCAAGTACACATGTGCACAGATGTTCAAAATCATGCTTTTTTTTAATGATCATTTGGTATGGAATCATTTGGTCTTTAGGATTTTTTTTCAAGGATTTTGATAGAAACCTTTTATGATCACCAAGGCATTGATTTCTTCAAAAATACAATGAAAAAACAGTATTGTGAAATATGGCAACTTCCCTATAAAATATTACTTTTGAAAATAACATCTATTTTAATATATTTTAAAATGTAACTTATTTCTGTGAAATAAAAGCATTCATTAAAAAAAATAATCTTACTGAACCTAAACCTTTGAATGGTAAAGTACACTCTAAAAGATGCTGGGTTAAAAACAACCCAACTTGGGTTATTTGGCAACCCAGTGCTGGGTAAGTTTATTTAAGTCAACTATTGTTTAGAAATTATTATAGTGCTGGTTTAAAATAAACTGGAACTTATAAAAACACACACAGAAATGAGGCAACAGCAATAATCAAAAGATTAACATTTATTATTAAGCAAGAACACATGAACGAAATACAAGACAATTTGAATTTATTTGGGTGAATACAGCATAGTTTACAATATTAAATACATTTAAACTCATTTAACAAGCATTTTAGACATAAAAATGTAACATGTAAAAGTAGAATTTTAATTTTAGTGTATTCAACCGTTTTCTGCAATCGCTTTTTACCGAAAAAACACTAATTCTCATGCCGGTGTGTCGCCGAAATCTGAGCCGGTGAAATGCTGCTGTTTCCCGGGTTAATTGCAAACTTTAGACCACGACCTCGCGTTTCACTCGCAGCTGAAAGATGCCGAGACTGACTCCAAAATCTGCCCATAAACAAACAATACTGACATTAGAGAACATATTGTAAGATTAACCATTTATTTTATGCAAGGCAAGAGGCGTTTTCATCCAGCCTGACTGACTGTAACTCAGCAACTGGGTTGTTTCATCAGAGGCTGGCTCAGCCCAGCGGTTGGGTAGAAAAAAATAACCCAGCGTTAAAAATGACCTAACAACTTAATTACAGAAAAACTACCCAGCACCTGGGTAAAAAATATTAAAAAGTAACCCAATAAAATGACCCAATAAAGTTGAACCCAGCATTTGGGTTAAAAAAAATAACCCAGCACCTGGGTAAAAATATTAAAAATAACCCAATAAAATTACCCAATGGGCTGAACCCAGCATTTGGGTTAAAAAAAATAACCTAGCATTTTTTAGAGTGTAGTATTTACAGTATATACTAGCTGTATGATAAAAATGATAGGAAATAAAGTACTTTAATTATACCAATGAAAGCAATACATATTTGTATTACAGTCAGTTTTGATCATATTGTTTGAGATTGTTCATTATCTTAACTTTGTTCCCCACCCAAATCTACACTCGTAATGTAGCACAAGGTCCATCAGAGCATAGGAAAGTTTAGATGCATGTGTACATTCTCCAGAATCGTGCTGTAAAAGCAGTAAAAGTGAAGATGATCCCGGTGTGGGATCATTTATCTGTTTTATAAACCTCTCTTTGTACCTGACCATTCCTCTACACGCAGTGAACCAGAGCTGCTCTTGCCTGTCCAGGAAATTGATTCCACCCCTTCCAGCTGATGCCCACCATCTTTGTCTTCCTCTTTCTTTCAGTTCTTTCTCCTTCTTTCTATTTCTCTCTCTCCCTTTCTTGCCTCCTCTTTGCCCCCTACCAATCTCCTTCTCTCTCTTTTCCTCCTCACCGCGGTAGAGAGGCAAGTGCCAATTCTTCCGAGTAATTTGCGAGCTGGGCGGATGATGGGATTGGTGGATTGCGGCACCTGGCGCTGTTTTGCATTGTCAGCCAAATAATCTGTGATTTATCACTCCAGAGATGAGCAGAGAGTGGAAGAAGACACAGAACAGAAAGAGTGGAATGAATTAAAGTGGAGAAAAGAACAAAAAACTGACAGGAAAAGCAAAATTATGCTGGTGAAAAAATGAAACTGACAAGAACTGCCATGATCAACACAAATGAGTGAAGTTAAAAATACACATACATGAATAACAGTTACAAGAAAAGATGCTTTAATTATTATTTTAAAGCTTAATTCTTAAAAAAAAACTGTTTAATTGCTATTGTTTTCTTTAATAGTAGCATTTTTGCATAAGAAATATTAATTGTTCCAATTTTGCTGTAACCTGTTGTAGTCAGGTTGATATGATGTTGAATACTTTTGGTGTAAATTGCCTCAAGAAGCAATTTTTTTTTAGGTTTGTAAGTTTACAAACAAAATTAAAAGTTTTCTCTCTCTTTCTCTCTCTCTCAAAAGTTTACATACACTTGATACTTAATAATGTGTTGTTACCTGAATAATGAATTTTTGTAATCCATTTATTTATTTATTTATTTATTCATGAGTTCCTTGTTTGTTCTGAACAGTTAAACTACCTGCTGTTCTTCAGGTCCCTCAGATTCTTTTTTTTTTTTTTTAGCATTTTTGAACTCTTTCCAACAATGACTGTATGATTTTGAGGTCCATCTTTTTACCATAAGGACAACTGAGGGATTCATATCCAATTATTACAGAAGGTTCAAATGCTCACTGATGCTTCAGAAGGAAAAACAATGCATTAATAACTGGGGGGTGGGGGTTATCAGGATGTGAAGATCAGGGTACATTTAACTTATTTTGTCTTCTGGGAAACATGTAAGTATCTTCTGAAAGGAAGTACTAAATGAAAAAAAAGTACATATATATTTAGGCAAAATAAGAAAAATGTACACATCTTCATTCTGTTCAAAAGTTTTCACCCACCGGCTCTTAATGCATCATGTTTCTTTCTAAAACATCAGTGAGCGTTTGAACCTTCTGTAAAATGAGTCCCTCAGTTGTCCTCAGTGTGAAGAGATGGGTCTGTATAAATAAAGTATTTTTGTTGTTGTTGCATTTTTATACTCCCTTCTAAAATTCGGTGTAGGAGTTCTTTTGGTGCTAGAAGTCGTCCGTGTGTATGTTATCCTCATTCAAAAGGATTTTTTCTCTAAATTCTCTCCAAACATCAGGACCTAAAGGTCCAAACGAGGCCAAACACAATTCGTTTTATAGAGGCATTAGAAAACCTTCAATTGTTTTTGGGTTGTTCGCCCTTTCTTGTTGAGACATAATTTTCTCTTTATAGTGCTCTTCTCCGCAAAGAAACACTGGCCTTCATCTCTCTCTCATTGCCCAGTCTCCTCTCCCCCTCTCTTTAAAATAGAGACAGAGATTAAATCGATTTTTCAGTGTCATCAAATCCATGGCTCAGCTCTTTGGCTTTGACGAAGGGAAGTGTTTATACGGGTCCATTCCGAAGTCACGAAATAATGTGCCATCACATGCAGGATGGGAGGAAAACTGAGAAACCAGGTATACAAGAATGACCAAGAGAACAGTATTAAGGAATACCTGTGTAGTGTTAATTTCTATTTAAATATTTAAATGACTAGTAAATAGTAAAATTAAAGCTTAAAGTCTGAAAATGTCATGGTGATTTATTATTTATTTATTTGAATATTGAATTGTAATAGTCCATCTATTGAATCACCTATAGTTTCCATTTTACTCTAAAGACGTCGCAATATACCACGATTCGCACAGTGTCAAAATACTAACTGTGACCATTTAATTTTGTTACCAGTATTATTTTTCTGCCTCACGAGTACTATTTTCTATATATGTTTTTTCTTTTTCAATGCAACGCAAATCTAGTCAAATATGCTGCTTATTTAGACAAACTTTGGTGGTTTATACAATTATCAGTCTCAGAGGAGAAGTGTGATGCTGTGTCCCAGCTTTCAGAATGTTTTTATCATATCATGTTTTTGATGTTCTGATATGGCCACATGCCACTTTAGCTGCCATTTTCCTGTGCCATTAGCCTTGCGGTCCTCAGACCTGACACAGTCATTTCTGCTGTAGAGAATGACGGGGTGGCGGCTCTTAGAACAACACTGCAGATGATCAGAAAGATGGGTGGATTGAAAAAGGTGCAAATTGCAAGAACAGAGATGGAAGCAAAGGTAGAGAAATTGAGCGTAGCGTCCTTGCACGGAATTCTGGGTAATTGCTCTTTCAGGAGTCACACACAAACACACAAACACACAGAAAAACTTGAGCACTTCTGGAGGGTGCCTTTATCAACTATCATTGTGTGGCGGAACATTACATCTTATATATAAAAAAAAAAAAACATGCACAGCATGGGCTCTGTTATACATCCTCTCAGGGCTTGTGTGTGTGAGAGAGAGAGACAGTGCATTTACTTTGATGGAATGACATTTTATCTCATATTTTTACTCTAATTGCCTGTGTTGAATGAATCACGGTTCATTTTAGTTGGACTTGCTTTTAAAAGGTTCTTTGTTTAACTGTCTGTTTAGAATGGCAATTCAATCCATCTTTTTTTCTCTCTCTTGTTCTCAGCCTCCCAGATCAAGTATTCCCAGACCTCTTGACATTTTTTTTTTCAAAATAATTTGCCTCTGTTAATTTGGTTCAGTGTAAAAGTGCGCATTCAAATACCACACGTATGGTGTAAAATAGTGTTCATTTTGTTAACAAAAACGTTGATGAAAATGTTTGTGGCTTTTTCCCGTGATTAATATATAACACTAAGGTCAATAAATGATAACTGTAACTATATCAACATGCAGTATCGTTGACGTTAAAAGACGAGTCTAAAATGTAATTAAAAAAATAAAAATTATATCAAAATCTCTTTATATTTTCATCGAAAAAAGGAGACAAAATATTCAGACTGCTGTAAATGCCTCTACTGTGTATGCTTTAATGTGTGCGGTTGCCAGATATCAATAGTTCAAATCCCCAAATTATAGCTTTTCTGTTAAAATGATACGTTTTCTGTCTGGTGTTTTGCTTAATTTTTTAAATCTGGCAACCATGCGCACGCACTCGTTCTTCATTACAGAAGTGCCGGCGATGATCTGAAAACACCGACAAACAAGTAAGCTGAAGTTTAGCGATCGATATGTGAGGTGTTCGGCTTAAAACAAAGTGTCATTCAGCATGTCTGTGTTCTAGGTGCGTTCACGCCATATCAAATTTACCGTAATTACGAGATACCAACTTGTAAAAAGCGTTCACGTCCTCGTAGAACTTGTAATTACAACTTGTGAACTGGGAGCTTTCTGAGAGCTACGACTTGTAATCTGACCACCTCAGAATTAATATGCGCTATGTTTATGCATTTATGCATTTAGTTCCGTGTCTGTGTCGAAGGGTGTGAACAGTTCCCAGTAGAGCGTCGCGTGTTGTCATCTCAAAATTAAGGTAATTACGATATGGCGTGAATGCAGCATAAGTCATGAGATCTTGACTGTTTTGTTTGCAGTTGTGGTTGCGGAATAAATGCACTTGCTCAGCCGCTATTGTTTTAATAGAGAAACATTATTGCAATTTGGAATTATTGGAATTTATATTAGGAATATCACTGTTATATTTGTTTGTTTGTTTTTAGCGGTTTTCATAATGTAGACAGAGAAAGTGCATAAATAAGTCTTTGATAGTAATTTATATATTAAATAGCCTATAATAAATCAGTACACTAGAATCTAGTGACTAGATGAGGTAAAATAAACCATGTGTTTGAGTCCACATTCTATTGACTTGTGGTTATTGGTGAAAGTGCATAACCTAAAATGTTAACAAATAATAATAATAAAATTCTCAAATGACAACAATCATTGCAATTTTAATTTTGAGCTAAAATATGTTTATTAGTTTAACATTGAAATATGTTTACATTGATTAAAAAAAATGCTCAGACATTTAGTTGGCTAAAACTTGACTAAACAAAAACAGGACAAACTAAAAAGAACACATGACACAGGAATAAGACTAAAATAAAAATAGGTGATAAAATTAACACTAATGGAAAATTAGACTTAGGAATACGTTTTCAGTCGTTGATACCAATATTGACGAAATTTCACAATTCTCAATACCAGTATCACTAAAATGAAAATGCTATAGAGCACAGCAGTCTTCCATTTCATCTATTTTTTTTCCGTAGAAAATTGATTTTTAACATGTAAACTTTTCTTGCAATCTATGATAAAAGGTATTAAGCCTCACTTCATTTTTCAGTAATCGTATGTAATTGTCAATTCATAATATTTGATTACTTCATTCACAATACTTCATGAAACAAATGATTCATAAAGTACAGACTTTATGACAGATTTTCAAGTATGTTTTTGATTAAAATCAAACTCTATAATGTTATGATTCAATTCAAAGCCGATTAGCCTCAAAGCTTTAGTTCATGGCTTACAAATCTTTATTGAATTTTTTTTATAGAGAAAAGACCTATAGAGGAAAAAGGGGAAAAACAGGAACAACTTCCAGAATCTTACATGTAACCATGTAGCCTTTAGGTATTTCTCAATGAAGTAATCATTGCTTCATGTTGTTAACAGTAAACAGTTAGCAGTTATATACATATTGAACAAAGCAATGGTTTTTCAGATATCAAAGTACAGTACAGTACAGTAAATGGTAAATAAACATGATTAAACATTAAATATGTAATGTAAAAAAAAATGCGAATTGCAAAAGCAGAAAAACATTTCTTCCTACATTTTCAAATTGGTTCTATATTGTACTTGGAACTGGTATTGTTACATGTCTGGTCTGCTCTGAAGATCTGCCTTAAGTGCTCTTATTTCTTCTTCAGCTGTTTGTCTCCCGTGCTTTCATTATTAGGTGATTAATATTACCAGGAAGTACACTATGGAACATGTTTATTTAATAAAAGCGCCCAACAAACCACAAAAGCTTGAGCAGTTTGAGCCCTGCGTGATCTGTGGACGCACATGCGTTCATTCATTGCAAAAGCAGAAAAAACATTTCTTCCTACATTTTCAAATTGGTTCTATATTGTACTTGGAACTGGTATTGTTACATGTCTGGTCTTCTCTGAAGATCTGTCTTAAGTGCTCTTATTTCTTCTTCAGCTGTTTGTCTCTCATGCTTTCATTGTTAGGTGATTAATATTACCAGGAAGTACACTATGAAACATGTTTATTTAATAAAAGCGTCTAACAAACCACAAAAGCTTGAGCAGTTTGAGCCCTGCGTGATCTGTGGACGCACATGCATTCATTTCAAATTTCAGTCTGCCCCCACCGTGACCCTGAGCTATAATAGTGAGATGTGACTGCTTCACGCTGCTTGAGCTCTTGTGCGTGTGTGTGTGTGTGTGTGTGATTTACCGGGAGGAAAATGATGGTGCTGTGTTCACCATGACAACGTCACACAGACAGCCCATCAAAGTGTCATAAATGTCCAGCGGATACAGACCACCATTAATCACGACAGAGAGTAAAGAGGGCAAAATATAGAGAAAAGATGAGGGGAAAATGAAGTCCAGATAATAAAAAAAGAAAAAAGAGGAAAAAGACAGAGAGCCACTCCTCTGTTATTCCCAGTTTTCACATAATTATGTGAAAAAAGTGCTCTCTCTTTAGATGAGTGTAATTGTGGCTAGTGCAGGGGAAGAATCATAGCAAATGCCACAGCCATTACAAAACCCACAAAACAATCACAACTGTTCGATCCACCTCTACTTCACCTTTCTGTTTCTCGCACTGCAGGTGTCTCTTAGTTGTGATGAGGTGTTGGTGAACGGAAAAGAGAAGAATGGGCATATCTCTCTTCAAGTGAACTTTACCTACCTCTATTTGACCAGCCAATTAGAGCTCACCGTCTGGGTGCCACGGTTACCGCTCCAGATTGACGTCTCTGATGCCGAACTCAGCCAAGTCAAAGGATGGAGGGTTCCCATCATCACCAACAAAAGGTGTGTGTGTGTGTGTGTGTGTGAGACAGCAAAAAGCGTATGTGTGTTTGTAAGCTGACATGCGGAGAAGGACAAACTTTGTGAGATCTAGAACCATCCCTTTCGTTTTAATGGTATACGCTGTGCGTGTATATGTGTGTGTGTTTGGATATATGTCTGTTTTTTTCACAGCCCAATTCTGCTTGCTGGCCTTCAGTCTGTCTGCTGGGCCCATTTTTCAATTTGGCCAATTTCTGTCTCTCTGCCTGTAACAACAAAACCACTGTTACCACCAGGAACCACATTCGCACACACACACACTCTCTCTCTCTTACACCCCACGCAATGCTTCCCCCTAGGTGAACAGGAAATTTGAAATAATCACAGTTTCAGAGAGAGAAATAAAATGGGGGAGAAGAAAAGACAAGGCAAGGAAAACAAAACAAAACCAAACTGAAAAATGCAGGCCGAAAAGAAAAGAAAAGAAAAGAAAAGAAAAGAAAAGAAAAGAAAAGAAAAGAAAAGAAAAGAAAAGAAAAGAAAAGAAAAGAAAATTGGATAATTGCTGGAGATCATACACTTTTCCTCAGTTCTAATCAGTCAGATAGCCAGCTGCATTGAAACACAAACTTGGCTTTGTCAAAGATGTTTATAATTGCTTTCTTCTTGGCCCTCAGTAAAACATTTGAAGAAATAAGTCATGCAAAAATGTGTTTTCTATCATTATTTGCTCACTCTCGTATGACCTGTATGACTTTCTCCTGTGGAGATGTCCACAGTGCTCTTTCCACATAGTGAAAGAAATTGAGTGAA
>JAHKKF010520123.1:0-36353 GCA_019740295.1 Labeo calbasu | reverse complement strand
TTTTATTTTATTTTATTTTATTTTATTTTATTTTATTTTATTTTATTTTATTTTATTTTATTTTATTTTATTTTACTTTACTTTACTTTACTTTATTTTATTTTATTTTATTTTATTTTATTTTATTTTATCTTGCTCAAGGGCACCAGAGTGATACATTTGAACCTATAACCTTTTGTCTAGTTTCCTGTATCAAACAAACAAAGAAATAAATAAGTACTTTTTATTTATTTATTTATTTGCCTGGGATTTCACCTTGCTCAAGTAGTGATATGTTTGAAAAGTGTAACCATTTGTCCGGTTTCCTCTATTTAACAACGACAACAATAATAATAATAATAATTTTTATTAATTATTTTTAATATCAATAATAATAATAATAATAATAGTAATTATTTTATTTTGTTTTATTTTATTTTATTTTATTTTTAATTTGATCCAGACACATTTTCATGAGATTTATTAGATAATTAAACTTGAATCAGTTCACTATGATCTGACGTTTATTTTGGAGTCTCCTTTTATTTCTCCAGCAGGTTCATATCTGTGTTAGAGCGCCCGGCATGAGTTTAAACCATAAGCAGAGATAAATTGCTTTCTCTGTTTTTATACCATGAATAAATCAGCTCCTTGGCTTAATGAGAACTGCTGAAACTGACACTTGACTGACACACAGAGATAATAGGGCAGGAGGAGCTTTGAAGCCGTGCTGACGGCTGCCTGACGAACGCCTGTGAGTCAGCCAGGTGACCTTTGACCTCTCAGCCCAAACGCAGGCATAGCTGAGCGTCACCGGGCGACCTGTCACTAGCGACCCCCCTCTGGTATTTGCGCCCACGAGAACAAACAGTTGCACGCCGCTAATGGTTCTCGGTACTTCTCTAGAAGTTTGACAGAAAATGCGATTTAAAAAAGCATTAGCTGAGTTTCTATGGCTGTTTTAGTTTTAGCATTACAGCTTTACAAGCTGATAAACTGAGCGCGCTCCGTCATCTGCGTCTGCCGCTCATGTGCAGGCAGACAGATTATGAGACGTGTTGAAATTGTTTGACATTGCGGTGACACGTACAGCTTAGATAGTTTGCGGATTCCGCCACATGCCAGCTGCCGACCGGCTGACAGCTAACAGCCACGTCCCATCAGCGACCTCGGTTACATCCCGTTCCCCTATTTTGCCTCTGGAAGAGCGATTTACTTCCCGTCTCCCCGGTTTCGGCTGCTTGCTTCTCCAGGTGACCACCTCTTAGATGTTTTTTGAGCCAACTCGAGTCTGTCTGTGTGTGTCAGTGCACCTCAGAGACCTGCTGATCACCCGTTTTTGACAAGCAAACACGCTTTTAATGACAGCTTGGTTAAAATAATTAGCTTTCCAGATGCAGGGGAACGGGAAGTGCTTTTTTAAAGCCCGTCTTCCCCGTGACGCCCAACACGCCACAGCTCGGTGGACCCATCAAAACACGGTCTAAAGAGAATCAACCGGAATCATCCTGTGCGGCTACATCCCCCTCTTAATTAGAATTTTAATGACCTTAATCAGTTGTTCTTGGAAGTATGTGGTTCTCTTACTCTTCCCGGCTCCCATTAAATCCCTCCTAATCACTCCGGCCCAGCCTCTACATGGCTAATGCTTCCTGCATCTTTTATCTCTTAATAAGGAGATAAGACATGGAAATTGATTCATCTCCTTTCACTGTGTGGAGTATTAAGCAGATTATTATTGTTGTGATAATTACTTGGCTGCGCCACTTGCCACTTTTATTCTGCATGGTGAGTGGGTTTTTAATAGATCAGTACCCGCTTTTTACCCCGGCCAGGCTTTAATGAGACTGAGACGAATCCCGGGAGTAATTTAATAAAAGATACTAGCAAATATAATTGCTAGGTGTTTGCACATGAAGAAAGCAAACTCTTTCTTTTGCGTTTTATCTGTAATTAAACATATTGATCTTTCAAGAGCTCATAGGAAAAAGTAGAAACGCTCCAAATTCCTTTTCCACTTCTGCACATGCCATGGAAATGATACAGTAAAAATGAACAAAATCTGTGACCTATTTCGACACGTAAACTATGGTTGCTCAATTATGTGGTGTTTATTTCCATTCCTGTAAACATGCCAGGTGTTTTTTTTTTTGTTTTTTGGGTGGAGGGAATCTGTTGGATCGTTCTCACAAACCAGAGTGAACATATTTGTACGTATCAAATGGAGACGGCGTCTACCGTACCCAAAGTCCTGAAATCCCCTTTCAGCACCGCGAGCACGTGGCTTAACGTTTCTTTCGCAGGCGACGTCGAGTCCTAAACACCTTGTCCAGAAGCTCCCAGCATCACTCACGTCGCAGCAGCTGCCGCTTGTTCACACCGTGCTGTGGCTGAGTGTCTGACCTCCTAAATCCTGCCCACGACGCCACATCTGAACAGCGGTCAGAGGAGAACTGGGATAAACCTCCAAGAGCGGTTGATTTGTTAGGTGCGAGAGTAAAGACAGAGACAGTCCATTTCCGCAAGCGATACAGAGCCCCTTTCTCCATTCTCGCAGCACGACCGGCCAGAAATGGCGCTCGCCTGAATGGCCCTCCGGTAAGCCTTGCGGGACCGCTCTCTCTGTAAAATGGATATGTAATTCAAAATTGTCAACGGATGGTTCTGTTTCTTTTTTCACTACTTTGGGCTCTGTGTTTTGTGAGGTTACTTTGGTATGCTGACATTAGTCACTGTTCCATGTTGCAAAACATGCCAGGTTCGTGATGAAATATTTGTGTTGGGACTTTTTTTTTTTTTAATGTTGAAATGCTCTTGAGTGTGTATCAACGAATGAGAAACATATGGCCTCTAAAATGTAGTCGAAAACAAATGTTCACTTTCAGCTGTCACTGGGTACCTACTTTTATGGGGTAATAATTTACAAAATAATGGGAGCTGGGTGCTAATATCTGGCATTTCTTACTAAAATAACTCACTATAGCACCTGAGGCAACAGCAATGGAATTTAGGTGAACTAGAAGACCACCCAAAGTAAGCACCCCACCTGTATGAAGGTACCAAATCGTACCGTACAGATCGGAGCCGCTTTGTCTTGTCAAACACCTCCTTTGACCCCATTTAATCGATCCGGACGCAAACCCCACCGTGTTTCCTGCAATCCCATGCCACCTAATTCCATCCAGACAAGCTTGATTGAACGTGCCAAAGCGAGACTCCCTCAAACGGAGACTGGCGTTGATTGCTTGAAAGTGCCGTTGACCCTTGACCTCGAGGGTGAAGGTTTTAGATGCTCTTCCAGGAGGCGTCTCATTCCCAGATCGGATAGATGAGTCAGTTGACGGGTCAGGCGTGAGCGCTCAGGGTTAAGGAAACTCACAGCTGCTCTTCGGTGGCCTTTGATCTGAATGTGTTGTTTTAAAAGCAAGCCTCGTCCGGGCTCCTCACTTATTCACACAACAGTAGGAAGGGAAGGGATGGCGAATTTTATTTGTTTTTTATTGGCGCCTGTTTCAGTGTTGCCACCGAGTCTGGTTGACGTTGTATCAAAGACGGCGCAAAATGTAAAAAATATGAGTGATGTTTATGACACTTTTTAGAGTTGACGCATATGGTGGTGTTTACAGTCTGCATCTGTGGGGCGGACATCAAAAGGAGGAGTATTACTTTGATTTTACGATTTTGGAATTACTATAAAAGAGCTGTTCTTCCAAGCAGCTTGATTATTGATAAAGACGCCAAGTCAGATTAGGTATTCTCATTTGTTTTTTTTTTACTTAAAGAAAGCAAAAACGTACAGATAATGTACTCACCCCATTGTCATTCAAGATGTTTATGGTCTTTCTTCAGTTGTAAAGAAATTGCTTTTTGAGGAAAACATTTAAGGAATTATCTCCATATAGTGGATTTCAATGGTGCCCGTGAGTTTGAACTTCCAAAATTCAGTTTCATTCCAGCTTCAAATGGCTCCAAACGATTCCAGCCGAGGAATAAGGGTGTTATCTAGCAAAACATGTCCATTTTCTGAAAAAAAACAATACAAATTTATATACTTTTTAACCTCAAATGCTCGTCCTTTCTAGCTCTGCGTGTATTCTGTGGATTATGGTTCGAAACAGGTAAGGTATGTCGAAAAACTCCCATCTCGTTTTCTCCTCCAACTTCAAAATTGTCCTGCATCGCTGCAGAAGTACCGACCTAGTGTTTACAAAGTGAACGTGCAAAGAAGTTCAAACGCCCTTTACAAAAAAGGTAAAACCTACCCTAACTGTCTTGAACGGGACTGCACACAGTATGCATTCGCATTGGCAGAGCTAGACAAGACGAGCATTTGAGGTTAAAAGTATATAAATTTTGTCACTAATAGCCTCGTGGTTAGCGTGCCAACATATAGCACCATTGCGCTGTGGGCATCCCGAGTTCGAATCCCAGGCTTGTGGACCTTTCCCGATCCCACCCCCTTCTCTCTCTCTCCCACTTCGCTTTCTATCTTACCTATAATGTCCTATCTAAATAAAGGCATAAAATCGACAAAACTAAATCTTTATTTAAAAAAAAGTATATACATTTTTTTTTTTTTTTTTAAAGAGTTTCACTAGATAAGACCCTTATTCCTCAGCTGGGATCATTTAGAGCCCTTCAAAACTCCATTTTGGGCACCATATAAGTCCACTATATGAGATAATTCCTGAAATGTTTTCCTCAAAAAACATAATTTCTTATTGACTAAAGATAGAAAGAAATAAACATCTTGAATGACAACGGGGTGAGTACGTCATCTGTAAATTTTTGTTCTGGAAGTGAACTACTCCTTTAATTTTGGGTTTCTGAATCCCATCATTAAGAAAGTTAATCCAAAGGAAAGTCTTAATGCTTTACCAAACGCTTAGGTGTTGATTTTATTGGAAACAGCTGCATTATGCAGTACGTGTTGAAAGAAACCATACATGTGAAATTCTACTAGATGCATTTGAAGTGAATTGCAGTTGAAATATTTGTCCTGCAGGATCTTCTCTCCCTTAAGTATTATACTTAAACATTCATCAGACCCTATGTGTCAATTGTCCTTTCCTCACCCCTGTTGTGTTTCACATGAGCCCATGGATTATCATGAGCATATTATGAGTGCGGATAGCTTTAGAGCATGAGAAGTTCTTTGTTACCCCCTTAATAGGAAACTTGAAGGCGCTTAACATGTATGGTGAGTAACATGTGCTTGGGAGCCCTGCCTAAAACAACACATTCCCAAACTATGTGGTGCCCCAAGGGTCGAGTTAAAGCGACACGTTAAAGCGCCTTCGTTCACAGCTTTGTTCCTTTTCACCCTGTATTACTTCGAGTAGTTACACGAACTTTATCATTTATCATCCCAACACTCAGGAAGAGGGTTTTCACATGCTGCGTTTCAATTCACAGGGTCCATCTGTTGATGTTCACTTCGCTTGACAAAATGTAATTAGTTATACTTAAGACTTCCAAATTAAGCGATGCAGTAAATGTCTGTTGTTCAGTTGATCCTTCTGTCTCTGTCTCTTTTCCGTAGCCTGCTACACTGGCTACTGTACAGTCTTATCTCCCTGGTCCATTGCCCGGAGTGAGAAACTGAGCACTCTGATCCCGCCTCATGCTTAATTGAGAGAGCTTGGAGGTTTGCTGGCCCTGTCACTTCTGATAACTCAAGCTGGCCAATCCCAGACTCTGCAGCCTTGCCCATCTCTCTTTCTCCACCTCGGGTGTTCTTTGGTGTAGGCACACTCAATAGGACCCATATATGGTCTCTGACAGCTGGGGTCCAGATGTTCCCTAGTTAAATGCGTATGACAGGTCCTATCAGTCTTGGTTTTGAAGGAGGGCAGCATCCTGCATCTCTCCGAACCCTATCTTCATTTGTCGCACCTAAAAACCAATCAAGCCCCGATTTATCCACCTTCATGCTGAATTGCGGCAAATTACTTTGTAGGTAAACAGGTCTCGTCGAATTGGACCGTTCAGACGCGTTGACTGCCGCTTCCTACCCGGATCCTCCCTTTCTGATTCCGCATTGCTCATCAGAGGTTGCCTGGCGTGGATAATGCACGGCGATCGTTTTAAAATGACTGGAACTAATGCAGAGCAGGTTGATCAGCAATTCATTTCTTGACTAAGAGAGACATACTTCAAGAACCGTCAGAAAGCGATGTGTTTTTCTCGCTGCTTTATTTCAGACATAAAAGAAATTATCCAAATATTTCAAGGGGGTATTGAAAAGCAAAGCCCTCATGCATTTTGATTGAGCAGGTGGTTCTCATTTCTCACACAATGCAGAACATCTGTGGGTTAGGTTGAAGCACATTCAAACACAGCCTAAGCTAATCCTCCACCAGCCCTCTTTCCCTCCCGCCAAGACCACCACCCTTTCGTTTAATCTCTGTTTTGCCTCTCAAACATCATCGTGATTAAACAATGGCCAGTGACGCGTGGAATTAAAAAAGATAACAGATTTTGGACACGTTGAGGTCTTGTGGAAACATTGAGCAGTTTAGAAACAATGACGTTGCTCGTTATGAACCTCTCAGTGGAAAAGCGCTGCAAAGACTTTGATATGATAGGGTGGAGGCCCAGATCTGTTTCCTTTGGAAGGATTTGTTATTTTGCAGTGCCCTCTCACAGTTTAATGAAGTTTGAATTAAATCTGCTTTGGCGGTCTGTCCGGCCACGTCCGGTCGGGATTAGAAATAGCGTATTGCTAGATATGCGAAGGAGAGGGTCGCAATAGTTCAAAGCGCTGCAGTGAGTGGTGGGTTTATAGATTTGCGTATCCCGCCAAATGCCTTAATTTATCCCTTCTTGAAATTCTTTTGATGCAAACCTAACCATTCACCAGTCTTAATTGCTTCCCTTGTTGTTATTCGTTTCGAATCACGCCACTGGCCTTCTCGTTCACAGTCATTCCTGATTGGCTTGTCCAACTCAAAGATCAAAGATGAAAGTTTTGAGAGTGAGTCCCGGTTCTCTGCTTTCACTTGGTAAAGTGTAACTGATGAATTCATCAACATCCATCAAGTACCCTATATCCCAACCCTAGCAATGTGTCTGCTCTGAGCCGGAGTGCTGTATTACTAAATATTAACACGTCGCCGCGTCTAAGTTATTCTTTTGATGCTGATTAGGAGCAGGTGTCTGCAAGCAGCTTGACAAAACAAAGCCCAACGCTGTAGCTCGGAGTACATGATGGAAGCCTGTTAAAGTGATTTATGGGCTGGAGACCCCTATGTTTGCACAATGCACACGTTCTTTACCGGATAATCTATATCAAAGCGGTCTTACAAGCTGAATGGAGCCAAAGACATGACAGGGGCATGAGTGTATCAGAATAACATAACGTACAGCTAGTTTACATGCAGTAGAAACTTTGCAAGGCTATAGCCTTGATAACGATAGACTGCTTAGGCAGACGGGCCATTGAAACAGTTTTTTTCTGAGAGGTGATTACCAGTAGACTTTAAAAGCTGGGGCTTATTACATTTCTTCAGTGAGCAAACTACTCCCTGCCAACCTCTCTACCTCCCTTCTAAAAGCCCTGAATCTGATTTATTAATTGCTAGATAGGTCTTGTGCAAACATTGAGCGGCGCTGTGTAAACAGCTTTAAATTAATAACGGACTATGTTCATTCGAACCCTGCTATTACTAGCCCCTCACCTCGCGTTGCATTTCAGCTTCCTCTTGACTGAAACACTAGATTGCCGCTGCAGAACTCTGATTTACCGTCCCGGTGAAATTGCCCATATCCTGCTGTGTTTACAGCAGCCTTTGTGTGGTACACTCACATCGTAGGTGAGTGTTGTGCAACAAGCAGTGATATTCACGTCACGCAAATGTCAACAAAAGGACCCGTTCACCGATTCCATTGCGCAATCCCTTCATTCAAATACAGTGCTGACATTTTCTCAAAGGAAGTAGGCGAACGCCTATGATTAAAGCGCTAGATCGTGTCATTCACACGTCGATCTCTCGAATTTGCCTGTCGCTTCCTGTTCGCTCGATGCCTAGCTGTGGTTTCGGAGCCCAGAGGGCCACTCATCAAAACCAGTCTCCATCCACTGGCAATGTTTCCGGCAGCTGTCACAAGGGCTTTTCCAATTCTTCCTCTGTCACTTCCAGCTTTATGAAAACCTCCCGTTTTGGTCTGTAAGACAATCAGACAGCCGATCAGCGATTTGTTACCTCTGATGAGTTCCCCAGTGGTAGAACATTCCTAAACTTCAGTTCTCCAACACAAAGCAGGCGCTGAACCCTGATGCGAGAGCTCTAAAGAAATGAAAAAAACATGAGGGCATCAGCTTGTTCTCATTAATTATCACCGAGGCAATATTATTGTGCTCGTTTGAGCAGTCGCTGAATGCTTTTTGTTTAATTGGGTGGCAAGAGGTGTTGGCTCTGAATAATCGTGGGATGTATTTAGACTTTGGCTGATGAACTGAAGGCACCTTTCTCTTATAAATGGATGTATTTACCTTTAGCACTGGCCTAATGAGCAGGAGGAGAGCCCAGAGATGTGCTGACGTCAGCTCTAATTCGAACAGCATGGAAGGTAGGGAAAGCAGCCACACGCTCCTGAAGGGAGTTCAGTGAAAGTCTCAACAGGAGTTCAGTCCAGCGTGAGGAGTTGATTTACACTTCGCCGCTCAGATTTAGCTGGAACTTTTACATCAATTGTGCATCTTCAGATAAATCCCTAGTTGCACCATCAAAGGAATGATTTTGACGAAAAAATCAATCTGGCGCTCCACTTCCACCCCTTATTCAAAGACAAATAAGACTTCAATGAAGCAAAGGCATGGAAGTTTCCATTTGGGACAATTAGCTCTGCTAATGAGGCTCTCCATTTGTTTGCTACTATGTTTGCATAATTTACAGGTCATTAATACTGCACTATGTGCATCAGATTGTGCAGCAAATGTGGCTCTTTGATGTTAGCATCTTGATAAAGTCTTGCCGCTCGGCTTGTTTGGAAAGGAAATTTCGGATTATCACGTTTCACGCACTTGTTTTCCTGGCAGATGGTTGTAGTCACCATATTGGCTGGCTCACAGTTGCGCACAACTTGCTCCGTATCAGCCAAACTGAAGGCAGGCTTAATGAGTGTGATGCATTTGAGAGCGTGTAAATACAATATCCTCAGTGTGGTTACTGATCCTAACCGCCTTGTTCGTTGAGTTAGCGGTCTCAGTGTGCAGTTTTAATTGCCAGACCGCTCTCAGTGCTGTATGCCAAAGAGTCGGGCCTTTCCTGCCAGCTCATCACGTCCTTCCGGCATTAAAAAAGCATGGCATTGGAGGTTCCGCCGAAGGTACGTGCGTAGGAAAATATCCGGGAAGGAGAAGCAGAAGTCGTCGACTGATGTGATTCATGTGTTAGACCTCCGTGTCTGCCTGCCTCTCGAAGTAAACACTTTACTCTCTCGCACTGAAATCAACCCAATCAAAGCGTGTTTTACCATCAGACTCCTTTAGATTGACAGGCTTAGCTCTGAAAGGGCTAATGTATTCCTTTAATGAGCCTTGACTAGCGTGCTCCCGTACTCCCAGGTGCTTACAGAGCACTTCGCTTGGATTGGACAGCTTGTTTTGCTACTCGGTTTTCTGCCCCCTGGGGTGACTGCCACGAGCCGGGGAACGGTGCCAGACCTCCGCCAGGTAGTCCTCGGAGGGAAGAGATTGAGACTTGGCGTCTGGGCCTTTCTGATAAACAGGGGTTGGGGGAGGCTGGCGTAATCTCTTCAGTACTGTCAAATTTATAAAGATTACTTGAGTAAATCTAATCCAGGACCTCTGTGCCGTTAGTGGAGACCGGGGCAGGGTGCCAAGGTACATGCTACACCACAGGCTGTTGCTCTGTTGGCCACCCACTATCATGTCAAGGGCTCCTGCAGATAGCTTCTTGTAATCCAGTGCTTTAAAGACTACACAAATCCCCACAGCCTCATCCAATTCTTTTGGATCAAAGCGCTTAAGGGCCAACAGTCCACCGTCTCCCAATTTAAGCATTTTTTTCCATTCTCCTCTCTTTTGTGTTAAATAAAGCATATTTTATTAGTTTAATTGAATTTTATTTAAAAAAAATTTAATGATCAGTATTATTAGAGCTGTGGCTTGATGGTTATTGCATGTGTTTGATATAGTGTTTCACTGTTAAACATAAATAGCAATAGTTTTTTTAGTTTTTCTCAGTAAAGATACTTTGTTTAGCCAACATAAATGTGTTCATGCAATGCTGATTGTCTTATTTTGCTAATAGAAAAAGTCTTGTAACAGCAACTGAAACAACAATTACTGTCGTTGAGGTAATTTATTTCTTTATGTGTCAATTTTTGGTTTATTTTCAAATGACATACAGTGAATTGTTATAGAAACCTTAATGGATAACTTTATTAATATGTAGACAACATTGTCTTTGTTTGTAAAACATCTTACAAGACTAAGATATCCAGCAAACAGATATAAGCAGTTGAACATACTCTAGGCCTCAAAACTAGACACACAAGCCTCAAAAACAGTTCCAATCAACAAATGTTATGAAATGTAAGAAAATAGCATTTTTTAGTATTTGAGACTCAAAATGTTTCATAAACTGGAAAATATGCATTTGCCTTTTTTTTTTTTTTTTTTTTTTTTTACAGTGTTCAGTAGTTGGTACCAATACCAGTTATATTTCACAATATTTAATACCATAAACTAGGGCTGGGCAATTTTTCAGATTTTATCGATTAATTAGAATGCCGTTTCATGCAAGAGACGTGAGTGCAACAGTCAAAAGCATCCGTGTTTACACAGAAAAACTATGGAAAAGCAGCATAACCGAATAAAAATCTGAAGAACTACTACTGTATGTCTGATATTTCATGTTTGCATCATGATGACAGGCTGAAAGCTGCTGTTCATTGTTTTTACAAAACATTTATAGTTAGTCATAGTCTACTGGTGTTTTACTTTACTTTGAATTTGAATCACCTTGACTTTTGAGTATTATTTATTAACAATATGTATAAGACAGGTTTGTACAAGATGTAGTTGTAGTTCATGCATCTTTTTTGCAAAGATATTTAAAGTGATTTGTTTAACATTGACATAATGTTGACAACTTCGTGTGTGGTGCACATGGAATACAATTTTCTTTAACTAGAGGGTTAATAAAGAAAAAGTTACTTTAATCATGTTGTAATTACATTTTCAAGTTCACTTGTTAAAAATCGTAAAAAATCAAGAATCGGTCAAATGTTCTGAAAAAATCAAGATTTTCATTTTTTGCCATATTGCCCAGCCCTACCATATACGGAAATTTAACTTTTAAAGTGAAATATGCAAATTAATAATTATAATTAAATCTTTCTCTGCCAGCGTTTTTTAAAAAAAGTTGCCAGCCACAATTTTTTTTGGCCCCCAGAATATTTTGTACGAATGTCTGAACATGCAATATGTCAAAAAAACCAAACAAACAAAAAAACAGTCTAGCTTAATGCATTCTGTTTTTATTGACACTTGTAAATTTTTATTTAAAAAAAGCAACATTTTGAAGAAAAAGCTGAGAAAATCATGTTTACAGCCGGATCAGGTTCAAAACAGATATCAAAACTTAAATGAAGTCGATTGCTTCCATCTGTCAGTAATGTTAGGCAGTTCTGAATGATATGCTGTTTAAAATTTGATAATTGCATTATTTTTCACATGCATATACATGCATACTGCTTATATACGCAAGCGCTTGTTTCTGCATATTTATTCAGCTTTCAGATGGTGTATAAATCTCAATTTCAAAAAACAACCCTTGTTTTTGTTCTGATGGCAATCTTGGTTCCATTTCTTATATTTTTTAAATGTTGATATAATTTTTTATAATTGCTTTTAGCTATGATCGTGTTGATTTTTATTTACTCTGTTCATGTCTTATTAACTACTTATTTTATTTAATGCTGTAAAGGACATTGGACAGCTGCTGCTGTGGTAAATGGTGCTATATAAGTAAATGAAACTTATGAACTTATGACTGGTTTTGTGGTCCAGGGTCACATCTAAAATATAATACAAAAAAATTAACAATAGTAGTCTTCTTTCTATATAAGGTTATATTATGTTATATTAAATTATATTATATTATATTTGTGGAACCAAAAATGGTTCTTCTATGGCATTGCTGTGAAGAACCTTTTAAAGCACCTTTATTTTTAAGAGTGTATGTATAAATAAAATAGGCGTAAAGGCCAAACAAAGTTTTTTTTAATATCATTTTGGTTTCAGATCAGCGTCTTGGCACCAAATATCTACGAAGGAGAATAGTGTCATCACATTTTGAGGGGTCAAATAAATAGTTGCTCCTGTAATTTAATGGTCTACTGTTTCTTTTGTTTCATCTTTACTCCACAGCGTTTTGAATGGCATTGAAAATTCCTGCATTTGACAACAGCATTACCTCCCTACCTCCCATTCACCCCTCTCTCCTCACCTGCTAATCGGACCCCTTTCAGTCACATGCGTGCCTCTGGGTCACTGCGTATTCAAATGTGCTGTCAGCATAAATCTTTCGGGAGCATGGGCACAGATGCCATTGAATTTCTATCCAGGCTTTTGATTGTGAGTGAGCCAAGTGGCCACGGGGGATTTCTCTTTGCCGCCGCTCTGCCATCTTAGCACCTGCAACAGTCCATCCCATAATATCAGCGTTTACATTCGGTGTGAAGCCTTTCTGAGGTTCAACTCATTGCTTGATCTTGTTGAAACAATTGATCTCTTTGAAAGATGGAGGCCTAGCAGTGTGAGCATAGACAGCGGCCCAGATCAGGCAGCTTTAATTGGCTTCCGGCAGCTTGATTACCTGTCGCGTCTTAATTAACCTGCCTGCTGGATTGGGCAGATGTAATCGCTCGCAGATGTTGCACGAGCCCCGGCTGACACCAAAGGCTGTCCCTTCCTTGAGCGAAGAACAAACATATGGTGAAGAGCTTCAATTATATGAAGATATGCATTGTCAGTACAAGCCCCCTATTGACGATCAGCCGTGGAGCTCATTTCAAGACGTAATTATTCAGGCATGATCCTGTTTTGGGGCTTTTGATGTCGAAATTCGGCTCTGACACATCAGAGGCCGTGGAGGAGGTGTTGTGAGTGCTACAAGGCAGCCATGTTGTTGATGTTATTAAAAACAAACTGGACCGAAACATGCAGTCTGAGTAAAAGCAGACAGGCTTTCCTGTGTTTCTCGGTGTTTGGGAGCTATAACTCACGCAGGACGTTTTCATGAGCGGAGTCCGGCGTTTGAGTCCTCGATGTGGGATGCTTTTTAATATGCTGCGGTGCCAAATTACAAAGGATGAGCCATCGTGCGATGATTTATTTCTCCTTACACCCTGTCCAGTTCAAAGCTACCATGTCCAAAAAGACGGAGACGGTTATAAAACATATTTTACTATTGGGCATGGCTTTCCCATCATCCTCCAGGTTTTCCAATAATCTTACTGTCAGGTGCTTCTTTCCCATAAAGAGGCTGAAGGTTCACTTGTCTCAGCCAATTTATTAAGATCATACAAGAATGAAAAGCAGTAGGAGCTCCTCAGAGAGCCTGTTAGCAAAGACCACTGGTCATGGTCCAGAGCTTCGGAGAACTCCAGTTAAAGTCCTTATGCTAAACCTCCGAAAAACCCAGCCAATTACAACGGTCCCGTCCGGACATCGGGGGGGGGGTCGTACCTTTACAACGTCAAAGCGTATTAGCAGAACTCTGCGTTTCTTTACCATTTTTGAAGCTTGTCAGTCTCTAATTCATGGAAGAAGCCAGGGCTGCTGTACTGCTATTCTCATATCAGGTTGTTCAGATTTTCCAGTCATCCTGTTCTTAGATTGGTCTTTTGTTCAGGTTTTGCACAGCAGTCTTCAATGAGTGTCTCTGGCAAAGCTCAAGAGTATATAATGGGTTTCCTTAAACATAATGGAGCAATATGATCTGGAAAAATGAGCGAACTGTTTTGTTACACTAGTACATTTTGTTAGTTTATCAGTGTGGAATTACTTGTGAGTTTTATAGTCCTGGAGATGATTGGCAAATTGCTGATCTAGTGTGGCAAGGCTTGTTTCCTCTCATAAAGAGCAGTAATGGAAGTCATCCCTACCCCATAGTGTCTAATTGGCAGATACCAAAGCATCCTGTTACATGGGGCACACATAGCGTGCACAATTGCAAATCCTCCGTCTTATTGTAATCACTAATCTTTGGTTCTAATTTGGCAGTGGCAAGCTTAGTGAGGATAATTGTTGATGAAATGTTATTTCGAACAGAAAGCTGAACGTAACCCTCAGCCACTTAGTCGAGCTAAAGGGGGATTCTATAAACAATAGCTAAACAAAAGAACATTTGAAAGACATTTGGTAAACTTTTTCCCACAAAAAATCTCGGTATACGGCAGTGAGTGACTTGGGAAGATTATGTGCGTGTAATTTAATTAGGTAATATTTGTTTTTGTTGTTATAAGGGTCAGTGGCAAATAAAAATGTCTATTATGAAGAAAAAGTCCGATCAAGAAAAGTTTGGATTTAATTACTCCAAAATGTAATGTGATCTAACATCCAAGTAAAATGTAACAGCTTTTCTAAATCTATATGTGTATGTTCACATCTGTTTTATATGTTTAAAATATAATAAATTGATAAGTTGAATTAATAAATTGATAATTGAAGTTAAAACCATTTTAAATATTCCTAAAGGCATTTATTCTTAAAGTATTTATGTCATAAATTCTCTATTCATTAATAACATTTCAGCAAAGGTTTTTAGGTTTAGTGAATTATGTTACTATATATATATATATATATATATATATATATATATATAATTTATTTGGAATTTTAAATTTAAAGTGCATTTAAATAATTGCATATTAATTGGATTTTAAATGAATTTTTAAAGAAGTATTTATAAATGAAGACGTAAACAAGCAAGCAAGCAAATAATTAAATAATAATTAATTATATATAAATTAACAAATAGCTAGAAGTAAATAAATAAAATAGTTTTTCTGCACTATGATATCCAAATAATTGTATCATCCTGACATTTTTTACTTTATGAAATCTAAAAATATAATATTTATAATAATAAAATTTGTATAAAAATGCTATTTAAATCTGAAATTTAAAAGCCTAAAATTAAGACATGCATTCAAATTTTTGTTTATAAATTGGAATTTTTTTTAAAAAAGTATTAACAGATCCAGACATAAACAATCAAGCAAGCAAATAAAAAATAAATAAATAAAAAGTTTTTTCTCCACTATGATATCAGAACAGTTGTATCATCCTCATATTTTGGGCTTTTGGACTAGAATATAAAAAATAAAATAAAAAAATGCAATTTAATTCTGACATTTAAAAATCTAAAATTAAGAAATGCATTAAAGTTATTGCATATTAATTGGATTTTAAATTAATTTAAAAAATAATTAATAGATCCAGATGTAAACAAACAAGCAAGCAAACAAATCAATAACTTTTTTTCTTTACTATGATATCAGAGCAGTTGTATCATCGGGACATTTTTGACTTAATAAAAAATTCTTGTTTTTTATAAAAAAAAAATACATGTAAAATGTAAAAATCTGAAGTTAAGAAATGCATTCAACTTACTGCATATTACTTTTTTTTTTTTTTTTTAAAGTATTAATAGATCCAGACATAAACAAGCAAGCAAATAAAAAAATAACTAAGTCACATCGTTGACCCGTGAATTTAATTAAAGGCAAAAAATGATCATGTGAGCATGTGAGGAGCTTTCATGTTTTTCAAAGTGCATCACTTCCTGTCAGTTGACATCATTTCTTCACACTGCTCTTTCTGCGTGTCTGCGTGCGGGACGGGGTCCTATGGGAAGGTGTTGGACAGGTCAAGATGAGAAGCTCCGTTGGGACACCAGTGCTGATGAGAACCAGGTGGCTTCAGACAAACATTTTCATCCTGCATGTCAAGGCCACCAGGGCGCTCACACACAGGGCATGGGGTGCACATCTGGGAAATAAACTAGGGCAGGATGGGGCATTCGAAGTGTGTCTTCTGCATTAAGAAACGAGATGTCTAGTCCTGGATCTTAAGCGAATGTGCTTTTCAGGATATTCGTATTGTCAGCAGATCTCATTTCACATGAGCTGCATGAAACTTCAATGTCTGCTCAATGTCTAATCATATGGGGTGCAGGGATTCTTGCCACATGCAGTTGTTGCAGATCTCTTGGCATGAAACGATTCTGAAATAACTGCATGGAAGCTCACATTGTTTTTGCTTTCTCTTTCTGCAGCCAAAAAAATGAATGTGCCTCAAAATCGGGGTAATATGGACCCCTGGAGTAGCAGTAAAGATGGAAAATAATGCTGTGGACTAATACCACAGCAGTTAATTAAGCAAATGTGCTTGTGCAATGCAGCCAAAGGCCTGCTGAAGCTACATGTTTAATGTTACACAGACCCAGCGTGCCTCACAAAGCATGTTGAGAAAGGGCTTATTTGGTTTAGTAATTGTTGAATACATCTTTGCAACATATTTGTGGCTCTCAAGCTGTCTTCTTTCTCCTCTTTCCTTTTCTCCCTCCCTCTGTCTACTTTTTTAAGCCTTGTTTCTTCAAAATGCATGGCAAATTGCGTCCGGCTTGACATTGAAAACTGTCTCTCATGAATTTCATATTTTGTTGCAGATGCCTTTGCAAGTCTGACAATATATATATTTTTTTCATCTCTTTTTGTTATAAGGCTTCAATCATTCCTATCTAAGGACCTCTGAGAAAAGCATATCCTCAGAACCAGCGGGCCGGGGATACTGCAGCTTTCTGTCATGCCCTCAGAAGCGCACCGTGGATCCCTTTTTTATATTAAATGTTTAAAGCAAGGCATGCTGATTGAATCAATATGAAATTGACCAGTCACAGATGGTGGAGCTGATATTAAACTGGGCAGAACCTCCCCTAATCCAGTATGTGCGTCCCTTTTCTTTTCCCTCGTGAGAGTATAAAAGCATCTCCGCAGCAGATAAATCTGCCGCCAACGGCAGGCCACTTTCTTCTTCTTCCTCTTCGCCAAAATATTGTTTGGCATTGCAAAGCCACTGTGCAAATTGGTCAGCATAAGGCAAAACAGTGCCGTCTAAATTTTGCAAAATATAAAATATATATATTATATATGCTAGAAAATATCTAAAATGCCATAATACATTTGCAGATATTTGGGAAACATTCCAATCTTATAAACAGCGCTACAGTTATTCTACTTTGAAATGTGTGTTCCGTTTCGGAATGTCTGTTTTTTTTTGGTCTGTGTGACTCCGCCCACTGCCAGTTTAACCAATAGTATTTCAAAACCCCGGGTTGCCAGTTGATGGGAAACGCAGCTTTCAAAAAACTCGATCAGAGACCGCAGATTTTACTCGACCTAAAAAGCGACGGCATCCACCTAGTGGATTTTGCAGTTTAAGGCTTGGCGCCTTCCATTGTCAGTTGTGCTCATTACTGTTGCGTGTCCTCAACCTGGCAACCCGTGCGAGTGTCGAGTCTGAAAAGGAGGGAGCGGGAGAAACAATATTTTGAGTTTGGACTGCAGTACCGATTTCAACCACTAGCTGTCAATATTACCTAATGCACCTTTAACATCCCACAATTTTTGTTTGTTTGCTTGCTTGTTTTTTCCCAAAGTGGAAACTGGCTTCTGTAGTAACCACCCCGTCCCAAATCAGCCTTGTTGTTCAAAAATTAACTGTTGTTAATTTAAAAAAGTCAGATGTTGCGAACAATAGCCAGAGACTTCACCCTCCCTTTTTAATATCCTTTGTCATAAAGTGGGCATTTTCATGGGCCCAGAGTTCAACAGAACACATCACAGAAGGCTTTCAAAATCACACATAATAAAGATGCTGTGAGTTGAGATGCAGCATTGCCAGAAGTGTTTCGAAAAAGCTCTTTCCAGCCAGTCTGAACTGAACACACAGTTTCAGATGACATCTGACAAGAGCAACGCTATTTTAGGCGTCTGTGCCTTTTCTGGCCTTTGGAGCCCCGCTGAGCTCAGACTATGGCATCCTGTCAAGCGTTAGTATTATCATCTGCTTCGAGCCACAATCAGCAGTGTTAGCTTTCACAGCGAGACTGATCCCATCACACACAGTGTCATGTAGAAACGTGGATGCATAGGACATACGGCTGGCAGATGTCTGGATTTCAATCAGGTGTTGTGTAGTAATGTGCAGAAATTAGGCTTAATACCCATGAACACTGAGTTTTACTGACAGACACTGTATAATGTGTAATTGAAGTCATATGTTACAATAATGTTCTGTTGCAGACTTTGTTACATGGTCATCAAATACATTTCTTCTGTGTGTGGAAATAAGGAAGAGAGGGCATGTTTTTACTAGTTAATCTCATTTATGTAGTATTTATTTTTATGGTATTTAATGTCGCAGTAAATACAATACATGTATACTGTAATTATGAATTAGGCAAAAGACTTAATGTTAAGGGATTAGTAATTTATTTATTTGTGGTATTGATTTAATATTTCATATTCTTATATATATATTTCTATATATACAAGGCTGTAGGTTTGATTTTTGCACATTTGTGGGGACATAACGGCACACAACAGATGGATCAAAATTATTGCTTAAGACAATTTAGTTGGATATTGGTACACCCTTATACTCTACACCCTCGGTCTGCAACGCAGAACCCGCAACGCAGTCCCGATCAAAATCAAAAGATTCACGAACCCGCTCCGAAGTTGCGATCTAAATCTGAAGTCTCGATCTGAATCAAATGATTCGCGATTCGCGGTCCGAGGCCCCGATCTGAATTAGAAGATCCGCGGTCCGAAGTCCCGATCTGAATCAATGATTTGCGATCCACGGTCCGAAATCCCGACCTGGATCAAATGATTCGCGATTCGCGTTTCGAAGTCCCGATCTGAATTAGAAGATTCTAGATTCGCAATCCGCGGTCCGAAGTCCCCATCTGAATCAAATGATTCGCGGTCCGAAGTCGCGACCTGAATCAAATGATTCGCGACACGCGATTTGAACTGGCGATCTGAATCAGAAGATTCACGATTTGCAATCCGCAGTCCAAAGTCCCGCTCTAAAACAGTGATTTGCGATCCGCGATCCAAAGTCCCGATCTGAAATTAAGGATTCACGGTACGAATCAATTCGCGATCCGTGGTCCGTCCCGATCTGAATCAAATGATTTGTGATTCGCGGCCAGAAGTCGCGATCTGAATCAAATGATTCGCTATACGCGATTGAATTGCTGATCTGAATCAAATGATTCGCGATTCGCTTTACTGGTTTAGCTCGCTAGTTTTATGAGATTAACTGAAATAAGCGGAAAAGTATGATGTTTACTAATAGAATATCAATATTTCCATTCCAAAGATGACATCCTGAATCTACAAACATATTCAGGTGAGGTAAGCTGTTTACAGGTAACTAGTGAAATAACACTACATTAAAATGACGAGCTGCACCTCAAATTACATGTTAGTTGGAAACATTGAGCATTATGATAGAGTTTGTAGCTTAATCCACTATATTTGCAATAGTTTGACCACTGCAAATCAGTTGGTGACAGTTCAATAGAAAATCATTTAAAAGCATCCGGTCATCTCACACCATTGAAGTGAATGTTCAATTTATCAGTATATTGTAATAAATATTTGAGAAATTATTGTTGTATCTGATTATATTAGTCAATGTGGAGTGATAGACAGTTGTAAAAAGAGCAAATTATTGCTAGGGATGATTTAGTAGTCGCTTGATGTCCTTTCATAGCAGTCATTGCGTCCCTGCTAAATTCTACCTTTGTATACATACATATATATATACATATATATATATATATATATATACTGTATATATGTAATTTTATAATGATAGAGGTGTGTATATATAAAGGTCGATGAAGGTTAACAGAGTTCAGAGTCTCTCACACCCACTGTCTTGTGCGTCAGTCTAACCACAGTGGCTGGGAGCTTTCCTGTGCACTTCAAACGAGAACGTAGGAAAATAGTCACAGGATGTGTTTATGTGTGTTACGCCGAGCAGCTGTGCTATACACAAATATCACCTATGGAAATAAAGGAGACAGTGGTTCATTTGGACAGAAAACCTCTGCTATTTAGACTGTAACTGTACGGGTCCTTTTTTAGGGACAAAGGAGTATGCGTAGGCAAAATCTCTGAAAAATTTTGGTTTGGTTTGAACAGTTTTTCTGAAATCAGGATTAAATCTGTATTGTAATTTTTGCGCCTTAAGGTGGAGCCTTATTAGATATGTGATTGGCTCTTTTAACTTGTAGACAGGACTACAGCTGCCTCACTGAGCGTTATAATTTCTCCAGTTCATTTTTATACAAGTCTCCTTCCCTCACAGTATCCCTTTTATGGTTAATTTGTTCAAAGGAGTTGAGATTGGGTTTAATAAAGTTTTGTTCCAGACACAGTATTCAAGCCCATTTGACGCTGCAGATAAATCAAGATCTCTGGATTTCATTACAGCCGTGCCATGGTATCCTTACCTGCAGGGTCTGATCTATGGAGAAGCGGGCCCCTCTGCCTAGATCTGACTCCATGCGTAACCATGGGTTCAGAGCTCTCATGTGTTTCTTTGTGGGTGTCTTACTGCCCGAGGGTCGCATGTTGCTCATTGTGAGCCTCTTTTGTTCGGCGAATCGGAGGAATTGCGCAGAGTGCTCTGTCTTTTTGCCATTGTCCTGAGAGGCTCAAATCATTGGATGTGCTTGAGCACCGTTAGCCAGTTTCATAATGTCGATATCCCCACGTCTAGACCCAAGGCCTGAGTTAGCACATAACTACAGGTCTCGATCAGCTGTCAGGGGCCAGAGGTTACCCTGATTTCACACCCTCGCACGGCTCACTAACCCCAGCTATTGATTCCCGGATTCCTGCAGTCCCTGCGGGTCGGGATCACAGATAGCTTCATGCCACACTAACCCCACCTTCCACCGCTGTTAAGTTGAACCAGCTTTTACTGTCCATTAAGAGAGATTGAAGAAGTTAGGATAAGAGTTGAGACCGCAACGGGGTCCAGACTACGTGCCTATAGGCAGGAGACCAGGGCGCCACCATCTCCAACAGACGCAACCGCAGAACAACCTTCCAGCTGTCTGGAATGTAAACACCTTGACTGGTTTTTGCGGAGGGAAACGGTGGCTGAAACGGAAAGCTGAAGCATCCCTTTGTATTCGAAATGCAGCCACTGATTTTGTTGTGTGAGGTGTTTTGTTTCAGTCAGGCAGTGATAGTATCATTTGGAGCTGTTCCAACTCGAATACCGCCCCTAAAAATGTTGCGGGTGAACCTTCTCATTCTGCCACTTCTCTTTCCTCAACCCTTTAATGTGTCCAGAGAAAGACTAATGACTGGGCCTTTATGTACAATCGCAATCATTTACCAAAGTCATATCCACTGGGGATGCTGCCTTGTGGAATGCTGTGCTATTCTTACCGGTGCCATCCATCAAACGGCTTGGCAGCTTTTGGCTTATTGCTCTCCACATTACTCTGGGACTGCAGGGTCCCTGGGAAAGGCTAAATGACGGGAGCAGAAGCTCTGACTGGGGCTTCAGGTCTCAGTGCTCATGGGGAAGCCCTTGGAATGTGGGCTTTAATGGCTTAAGAGGCACTTCGCAGAGGTCTGAAAGACTTTTGCTGAACAGGTTAAGTGGAAGTGTCGCCACCAACCAGTACTAGAGAGAGGGCACCGGTTAACACGTTCACTTAAAGTCTGTGTTTTACACGCACTCACACCCACACATGCCAGAGCTCGTTAAAATGCTTGTCCGGAGCTCCTAGCAGGGGTGCTTTCCTCTGGCCAGTGGCGCCGCAGCCACAAAAACCTCCTGCTTTTGCATTCAAGCGTTCCTGCACCACAGCGTTGACCTGGCAGAGGTCACTGGTACATACAGCCTCCAGAGTCTAGAGTGAATTGTGCGCAGTGTTAATCTTTACCCAGCCTTTTGTTTTAGTCAGAGTTTTTGTCTTTTAATATAAATATATTTTAAATTGTTTAAAAAATTATACTTGCATTTTTGATGAGAATTAAATCAGTTACATCACATTACTTTTCATCTATCAAAAGTGAGTCGTCCTCAGAAGTTTGTGTTGGATGATTTTTGTCCCACAATGTTCTGGAATGTTCCAGAAAGCACGCGAACAGAATATTCCAGAATGTTACAGACATTTTTAGAATGTTCCCATCATTACAAAAGCAAAATATCTATAAAAAAAATTGCAAACATGCAAAATTAGTACAAAACAACTTACCTGTACTAAACCGATGTTTCATAATTAATGATGGAAGTTCTGAAATTGACCTGACGTTAATATTTACCAAAATATTGATGTTGCATAAAATAAATAGTAAAATAATAATTAGCACAGCAGAATTACAGAAGAACCATAAAAAATTCAAGCGAAACAAATTTTTGTTATATTGCATTGTTTAAATAATTTATAAATCAGTTTAAACATGTACCTACATAGTCCCGTAAATGACATGGAAGAAAAAAGTAGATATTGTACCCATAAGTTACGTTTATGGCCATGACTTATTAATTCGTGACCACGTTTTATTAACGTCTTCCCTTCTAATTGTTCATTTCAAGTTGTACTGATTTGTTCCCTCATTTTATTGTAATTAATTCATAGCCACAAGGGAACAAATGTGACCCTGGACCACAAAACCAGTCATAGGTAGCATGGTATATTTGAGGCAAAAAATCATTAGGATATGAAGTAAAGATACTTTGTAAATTTCAGACCACAAATATACCAAACTTCATTTTTGATTAATAATATGCATTGCTAAGAACTTCATTTGGACCATTTTAAAAGTGATTTTCTCAATATTTAGATTTTTTTTTGCACCCTCAGATTCTAGATTTTCAAATAGTTGTATCTCAACTAAATATTGTCCTTTTCAGCTTATTCAGCTTTCAGATGATGTATAAATCTTGATATCAGAAAAATGATCCTCTAGGGCCACAAATAAGTACAAATAATAAGTTGCGTTTGCATCATTTTGTGCAAATGTAAGTTTTAATATTACATTCAAGGCTTGAATGGGTCAGCCTTCAACATTATTGACTGTGATTGTTTTTTTACACATATTTTCATTAGCAGTATGTGACAGTTTTACTGACATCATGATGCACATTTTTGTTTTTGAAAATAACTTTTTTTGTTGATTAATGGCCAATTTTGTCAGTATATTGTTGAGATTAGCACAGCATGTGGGCAGAGTCTCGTATGCTGCTTTTAGTAGACTCTATAAATCCCATTCCAGTAACGGGAAACCCTGACACGCACACAACCCTCAGCACCTGCACACTCCACCAAACTGCACCACCCGCCTCTGGAAACCTGTTGCCCAGTGCCACGCAGCAGCCGTGCAGAACCTGCTGGACTTCTGCGGCCCCCAGACACAGCTGCAGCAGTAGAGTTCAACTAACGGGGCACAGATTTATTTATTTCGATTTCCAGTAAAAGCCTTTTGTGATGTTTTGCTTGGCACCCCCAGCTCTCAGGTTTGTGTCCAGGCCTGATTACTCATCATCTGGAGCAGGAACCGACCTGTGGATGTCTATTCTAGGAGAAGAGTGTGGACAGACTGACGGGGTGTGTGATTGATGGGGTGGAGAAAACTGGACAATGGAGGCGGCGGTAAGCGTGAGGTTTCATCTGTGGCCGGGAGGTGTTGAGAGACTCGGCAGACTGCGCAACAGGCTAATGGCAGCGCCACGGGCGGCTGCTGACCCCCCACGCCCACAACCAACCCGTATTTTTCTTAGCTTGTTCTGCTCCATAAAATAATCGGCCCACTGTCAGGGTCTGTAATTTGGCTAATGTGTAGCTCAAGGGCAGAGGTGACCTCGTAACCAGGAGGTTAAATCAGTTTGGGTGCAAGAGCATGTCTTCGGCGTTATCGGTTGGGAAATTGTTGTATAAACAGTAGAAATTGTAGTACCAGAAACGCTAGGTACCACGCATACTTTTGAACACACACACACATGTGAATATGTCAAACAGAAGGCACCTTAGAGCACAAATCATCCCAATCATTGGAGACCCACTGACTCTAATCTCGCTCCTAATGAGACAGGGCAGAATGGCTCAATTTTCCAATGGCCTGGAAAGCCTCCGAAAATGAGCCGAGTGTTTCCTTGGCACAGACTCTCATTATGTCTGCTCGGAGGGAGAGGAGAGAGAGCGAGAGGACAGTAATGTGAAAGAGCCACGCTGCCTTCCAGGGACAGCCCAACAGCGAGCCTGTTAGCATGCTGGTATTTTAATCACATCCTGTCATGCTTCATTTCTCCTTGAATATAATGTCCGCGACAAAAAAAACAGACACACTTTCATAATTGATACGGCCGTAAGCATAAGGCGGCTATAATCAGCACATTGTCCTCTTCAGCCATATTTAGACATGGCCTTATTAGTGCAGTGTGTGTCTATAGAGAAACATAAGGGCTGAGGGAAGTCTTTTCATCACAACCGGCCTAAACGAGCTGTCAAGCATCCGGAGGTTGCTTCTTAACGGAAGGAGCTCTGATTTGGGGAGCGCCGTCTAATAATGTTTGTATATTTTGGATTTTCATTTTAAGCCCGGTGAACTGGTGACTTCTAAACATTTGAAAATGCATCATCATGTGTTTGGCAACCGGTTGGCATGGAGCGCGAGTTGATTTAAGGGTCTGAAGGTTGTTTAATAAACCTCAACCTCATGCTGCCGAGTTTCTGCGGGACTGTTGCGCATTAGGCACAAAAGGAAAGCTTTGCTTTAAGCCACCACATGCTATAGGTCGTGGTATACAAAGCACAAGCAGACCTCCGTGAGAGTGACACGCAATGAAAATCCATGCAGTAGGGATGCAACAATACAGTTAGTCCACGGATCAATACGTATCTCGGTTTTTAACCATGGTTTTCAGTTTGGTTTGGTTCTGATATCTTGCCACTTCAGTGTTTTTTTTTTTTTGGCTACAAATTAACAAAATACTCCCATAAACCTCTGTACGCTGGAAAAAGCATGATTTAGTATATGTCTGCTTAATTTTTCTTTTGAGAGAGGTATTATTTTTTCGGTTTTTACGCAAAATAGAATGGGTTTCATTCATACTGGACGCCAGGGGGCGCCCTCGTGTAGAAAATCCACATATGCGTCAAAGAAGCATCACTGATGAAGTTCCGTTCCAGCTTCTCTAATATGGATAAAGGCATTGCTATTGCTGTAACTGAATAAAAACAAGATATAACGTTAATGAATGATGAAATGTAAGGAGAATAAACACTCGTCTGCAATAATATATGGTTCATCTGTGTTCTTCAAGCCATCTCGGGTATTTTCATAAGCCATTGCTAATCGACATACGTAGAATATGAGTATAGTATTTATTGTCTGCCTCATTCTGTGATAAGAATCTACATCAGATCACATAAGGAAGTTATTTCAAACACTCAACTGATGTTGTGAATTAAAAACAAGTTGTAGTGTTTTTTTATAACTTTTGTTTTCATAACTTTTGTTGGACAACAGGTTTAGAAAGGCTTATCATTGCATGTCATTAGAGTGGAAGATGCTCTGCATGTGTTGCTTTTTCGAATATAAACGGGGAAGCGTTTCCTCATTTCAGCACATGAAATCGCGGGCACACATACAGCAAATTCCGAGAAATAAAACAAGGAAGTTATTTAAATGCAACACCGAAAAACCGCAATTCACGAGCGTGTATTAAACCGTAGATGTCGTACCGAACAGTTCAATATTATATTGAGAATTGTGACATCCCTACCATGCAGTATGTGTGCTTAAATAAGCATAGATTAATTTAGCATTACATACTAATCGCCTTCACATTCTGGAGATTCACAATCCTGTGGAGGCATCTGAGGTGCTGCGTGAATGGAAATGACTGCGATGGCTCCAGCTTGGACAGAAGCTTCTTTGGAGGAGATTCACTCTTTTGAGGAATTAGCAGTGTTAATCCTTTGGTCTGGCTAAATCTGCAGTCTCCGTGGCACCGCTAGGAGTCATTACACATTATCTCCCGCCTTCTTGCTGGAGCTTTGTTCTGTGAATTGATCAAGAGTCACCATTCACATCCACTTATACTCATTCCCACCTTTTGTAAAAGAAAACAGCAGCTCTAATGTTGTATAAATGCATGCACAATGTGTTTTTTGAGGTTGCAACTTGATAAATACCACAGCATGTAATTTGGTAATCATTCAGTAGTTTGAAAAGCATCAAAATACTGTGGCATCACCATCTGATATGACCCGTCTACCCTGATACCACCACATTAGCTTTTTGTTAGTATAATCTACAAGTCAACCCAGCACTGCATGTGTCAACCAGTGTTGATTGCTTTTACAATGCTGGAACAATATTAACAACAATACTAAACTATAGTAACCATTTAACCTTACAAACCATATGTGACCCTGGACCACAAAATTGAGATTTATACATCATCTGAAAGCTGAATAAATAAAATTTCCATTGATGTATGGTTTGTTAAGGCAGGACAATATTTGGCCGAGATTCAGCTATTTGAATATATGAAATCTGAGTATTGAGAAAATGGCCTTTAAAGTTGTCCAAATGAACTTTTTAGCAATGCTTATTACTAATCCAAAATTAAGTTTTGATATAAAGAAAAATCAATAATTTTGACCCATACTATGTATTTTTTGCTATTGCTACAAATATACCCCAGCGACTTAAGACTAGTTTTGTGGTCCAGTGTCACATATAGACCTGGTAATGCATCCTGATAGACAGCATTACTGTTTGACGTGATCAGATGCATCCATGATTTTCCTGATGTCTGAACTTTTGACTCTATGATTAAGTTGACCATTAAAATCAGCTTCAAGCTGGGGTTTGCACTTTGGGTTTGGGTGGAAAATTATGCATTTGCACGACTTGTTTCTGGCATTAGCACTGTGCCAGCATTGGCATTTTGTTTGCCATTCTTGCAACTGGTGTTCTGTTATTAACCTTAGTTGATTCTTGAGTTTCAGACCAACTTTGGACTATTTTGCAGTTTGTTACAACGTCTGACGAGAACCAAGCTGCTTCTTGGTTTTCACAGAACTGAGTAAAATGAGCAGTGATAGTGGAGGGCGTTTTGAGAAGCCATTTTCTACATCTGTCTGTCAGATGGCTGTGAGCTATGAGAAAATCTCCTCCATCCAGTTTCATCACATTGTGATTTAAAGGTGGATATTATTTACAGTGCAGGCAGAGTCTCTTAGTCGACTCTCAGTGCATTAGCCCCACTGATCCAAACAGACTCGCTCAGACCTTTGCATGCTCGCGTACAGAGGGTTTACGTTTGAAAACATTCATTTTTTTTACTATAAAATTTTAATTGCATATTATAGGGTTGCAATAACAATTTGTAATTATGCTATAATGACTTTAAAGGCGATTTTCTGGTTTTATTTTGTAGAAAACATGGAAACCCCAAAGACACTTGCATGTTATGCATTTTATTAGACAGGTGACGAACTTTCAACACACTCAAATGTATCTAGTATGATAAAACAATGCTGCTTTACCTCACATATGCATGACCGGAAATGGTGGACTGTGGTATAATAAAAGCTACGCCCCATTTTCAAGCCATGTATCATGCTCGTCCTTCATTAGCAATTGCTCCAGAATCCTCGTTTCGCTTTCCACAAGTTAATAAGTCTTTAATACATTAGGTCATCCATGGACGTGAGTTCCTTTGGATTGCATCAGCTGTAGGGATGAAGACATCAACTCCCATGATTCCACAGCGTCATCAAACTACGCCTTTAGTTCTTTGTTTGTTTTGAATATGCGCCCTCTAGCAGCGAAAACATACATAATGTGCCTTTAAGTCTATGTGTTAATCTCTTGTCTTCAGTGTTACAGTCTTTTGCCCCACTGTAACGCTGACACACTTCTATAGACTAACATTAGATATCAGAGCGAAACCAATTAAATAATCATATCATGCTAAAGTCCTGTGATGCTTGTCGAAGAAAAGACATGTAGACAGCCCATCAATTCAGACATATCTAGAAAATGTATCATTAGAGTTTTGTCAAATATCCTTACGTCTTGTGAGGACATTTGAGATTTCCCTTCATCCTCAGAGCCGAGAAGAATTCCCAGTTTTATCCTCTCGGATATCCAAGATAGCCATCAGAAATCATTGAAGATAAATTGAGGCTTTATGGGTATTTTTAGGATATGGAGCTCATCAGAAGGCCGGAAGAGGTGCACCCTGCTGGGTTTGCATAAGGGAACGGAGTTCCTTAACACTAAGCAGATGCCTGAAATCCATATTTTGGAAAAGTGCAACCATGTGATGCGGATGAGGGACAAGGGGGAGCAGGAAGGGTCATTTCAAAGTAGCGTTATTATAAGTGAAAGAGGGTTGAGCTGGCATAATGGGTGCCTCAAGGAGATCCAACATGATAAAGAGCACTGTGATCAGGTCTTCAGCATGACAGCACACTTCTCAGCTGGAAAGTAAGGTGGTGGAAACCATTATAACGCTCTTAAGGCGTCTCTGACCGCGGTTAGCGCGGCGCGGCGGGATTAAAGGATTCCGCGCCATTGTGATAAAGTTGGAGGCTAAGTGCATCGGGCAGAGCTCTGGTTTGGGGGGCCATTACGGGTGCGATTCCCTTACGGAGCTATCTTTAAGCGATTAAGGGTGTCAAAAACATTTGAGCCGAAGAGATTTCAGCGCTCCCATGGAGTCTCCCACATCTTGCAGCGATCTGCAGTTTGATTTGTGCCCCTGGCCTCTGTTATCATGTATGCCCTTGTACATAAAAGAGCTAGCGAAACCGAGGGTTAGTAACCCAATAGATTGCAGTTTAAACAGCACCTATTGTTCCCATAAGAGTTTTATCCAGCGGTGATGAGGAACACATGGCCTAGAGGCGACATGGCGCAACTTACGCGGATCAACTTCATTATGCCAGCCATGCGGCTTTAGCTCAAACAAGAGAATGTGTCTTTTCCTATGCTTACCTCACAGATTTATTAGCCAGCTAGCCTGTAATTTCCTATAAATATGTCCAGTCTTCTGAGGGAAAAACAAGAGTCATTTTGGACTATTATGATTCGTGTAAGTCCTGATGGTTAGCATTGATGTTTGGGCAGGCTTATGCATTACTGTTTGTCTCCAGCAACAAGAAAACGATCTCTCTCATTGACCACATCAATGAACCACCGCAGCGCATAATCCCTCCATACATCTTGCGCGTTTCATTATCATTTCAAAGGTGTTTGAAAAATTACGCCTCCGGCCCAATCCTGCCGCCAAGTGGGAGCGGAGTTAAATGATCCAGCGACCTCAATTACCGCAGAGTTAAGCAGCTGATATTGTAATTATTGGCTGCCAAACAAAATCCCACATGCACTCATGCGCAGGTTGGCTCGGCAGCGAGAAGGCATCAACCGGGAGGGCAGAGAGCAGACCTGGAGAGTTTATTTATATCATCAGTTCAATTACCGCTGGTGAATCAGAGCCTCCAGCTGACGGTTAGAGCGCGGCCGTAAAAAAACAAAACAAACGGATTTATGCATGTGAATTAAAAATGAGAGCCCAAAAGGACTCGAAGGAAAACGAGACGCTCTATAAAAATTATATCAAACTCCAAGTTTTGTTCTTTTATTTATAAGCATCAGCTGCTTCGCATTTCCTAAATTGAGTGGCTGAAACACATGAGTATCTGAAATTAAAAACAGACTCGTATTTTTGTGGGTGGAGCACCGGGATCCTTTAGGAGACGATCGAAAAGAGGATCCCAAGGTCTCGGTGTCTGTTTCGAATCTGCCACAGTTAACTTGCTGGAAAGTGTTCTTAACAAATTTTGTGGTGTGAGAGCACTACAAAGACAAAGACAACCAGAACGCTATTGCCTGACTAAAGCAAACTTCCTGATTATGTTTCTGGTTGCGAGAGTGTCGTCCAGGGATGTTGTTCTTGAAATGGTGCTATGGCGTGCCAGTACCTTGCTTTGCACTTGCGCACTGCTTTTTCCATTCGCTAAATAATAATGATGTTCACAGACTGTTGCAGGATATTCTTAGGTAGGGATAAGAAACGATTCCGGCTCCTTAATGAATTTTTTAGCACTTCTAAGGAAAACATTTTTGGAAAATGAAATGCAATTTTATTGCCAAATGATGAGGAACGTTTGTCTTTTCAGAGGTGGCATAAATGCAATCCAATAATTGGTCTTACTATATAAACAAAATAAGTGGTGTCACACATCATTCATTCATTTTTTTTTTTTATGAAATCCTAAGTAGCATAGCCTCAAAGAGTTGTGTAAGTGCAAACCAGACAATGAGGATTTATGCAAGCGCTTGTTTTTAATTGCATAACCTCACTGATGTGGCAATATGATTACGAACTTTGCCCAACGTTAACAGTTTATTGTTTGTTGGTGGTATTGATGAAAGCGTGTTGTTTTTGGGGCTTGCCATTTAAGAACAGGGTGAACTTTGAGTTGATTGGTTTAATTACATTCATCAGTCACTCAGATCAAGAGATGGGACGGTTGACTCCTATTAGATTTCATGTTTCGTCACAAGTAAACGGGTCTTCGCCGTCTTCATTTTCATGAGTGCGGTAGCTAGCGAGCTGCAGGGTTTGGGGGAACTGGTCAAGCGGCGAGAAATCCTCTTGGCTGAAATTGAAATGAGCTTGCAGGGATGTGGTTAAGGGGGGACAGAGGCAGAAAGCCCCTCTCTTTTTCACTTTGGTCATCAGGCATGGGTCCGCTCTGGTTTCTGCCTGTCTGTCATTTCTCTAAGTGCAAACAGATCCCCGTTCGGCTTCCAAAAAGGACCAAGACAGCAATACCGATTCCAGGGACTCTGCAAGGGTCCTCTCTTGAGCGATTAGTTGCCTCAGATTGTATGGGTGTGTGTGGCCAGTTGTATGTGTGTGAGGTTTGGACTGCTGGAAGATTTGTCTTGGATGAAATTTAAATTAAATGAGGCGTTTTAATGACTTTGTTAGCAAAACTCTGCAAAGCCATCTGGCAAAGGGCACCGGGCCCTGGAGGCAGTACTGAGGAGGTTTATCCCACCGCCTCTGTGGAGATTCAGAGAAATGTCTAGACGCACTAAAATCACTGTGCTTGTATGCTACAGAAAACTTGTAAAGTCTCAGGAACTGGCTTATGATCATACTCAGCGTGGCACATATGTAAGTTAATGCTGTTGTACAGAGAGCAGATTTGTTTTCATGTGCTCAGCCAAACCTTTTTGGCTCTTTCGTCATTTTCATTGACTGTGGTAGTAGAGAAAAGACAGGAAGCGATGATGAAGCGGTGGGAATGCGATCAAGAATCACAATGCCTGCATGAGCGCCACAGCTCGGTGTCAGAGCCATTAGGTGACGCATATAATTGGGAAATTTAACTTCAGGCACATGGAGAAAGGAATGATTATTGTAGTTGTGTCAGGGAAGGGTTGTTAACCTCATGGGTTACTAGTTTGATGTAGCAGAGAAGTTCATGGATGGCCAGGTGGGGCCCTGAAGGTCTTCAGCTGGAAGAGAAAGGCTGTGACCTGTGAAAACAGCAGGAGGGAGGATGCTGGTGTCGTGATCATGGATAACCTTGACTTTTGACTTTAGCCACCAAGAGTGCTGAGAGCAAGTCTAATTTTTCCAGCTGCTGCAAAAGTGACGCTTGAGAGGTCTGAACAATTGCTCAGAATTTAACCTGTAGCATTTAGCGCCATCTGTTCCAGCGATATTATAGCTCTGGAAATTTTACTAATTCTTTTTGACATTAGTTTTGTGTTTTGAATATCAATTTGAATTTAATTTGTTTATACTGAAATTGTTTTTTTATGTTGATATGTTTTGAAAATTACAAATTTTGGCTTCAATTGTTATTTGTAGTTTGAATTCCAATTTTTGTCTCTTAGAATTTCGTCAGTTCATCAAAATGTAAAATGTAAAAGTCAGACTGCCTTTTGTTTTCCAAATCTTTTGTTTGTTTGTTTGTTTTTGTCAGAATATACCAATACTTTAAAGTCAGGTTTAGAAATTAATGAAATATGACCCAGCATTGTTTGGAAGGAATATATATATATCATTTAAGTATTTTGTAATTTGTTTATTCATAAAATTTCTGTTTGTATTTTAATGTAATATAATAGGTTTTTTTATTATATAGAAAATATTTTATTTTTTGCAGAATATACCAAAGTCAGGCTTGGAGATTAATTAAATATAGTTAAAAAAATAAATTGAAACACACACAGATATATAGGACCACGATACCAGTCATAAGGCAGTATTAACCAGTTATAAATAAATATAAATAAGCTTTCCATTGATGTGTGCTTTGTTAGGATAGGTCGATATTCGGCCGAGATACAACTATATTAAAATCTGGAATCTGAGGGTGCAAAAAAAAAAAAAAAAAAAAAGAGAAAATTACCTTTAAAGTTGTCCAAATGAAGTGCTTAGCAATGCATATTTCTAATCAAAAATTAAGTTTTGATATATTTATGGTATAGTATATATATATTTTTTATTATTATTTGTTTTGGTTTGTATTTTTATATAATTTAATAGTTTTTAGTTTACGTAGAAACTATTTTTCTCCTAGTTTTCTCCTTCATCTTTTAATTCACTCTAACAACCTTGTAAATTTAACAGTCATTGCACAAACACTTCTTAATAAACCTGCACTTTGATCTCACGCTTGTGTTTCTCTGAATAAAAACACAAGCATATGCCATTCACCCTAATGTGCACACACATGCTCACGTATTCCCTCTGCCCTTTCATTATGCACGCACACAAACACTCCTCCCACCTCTGTCATTATTTATCCACACACACACCTTCACAAACACGCCATATTCCCCTCAGGTTCATTATTCAAATACAATAGCGGCCTTCTGCAGCTCGATCGCAGGTGAGCAGGTTTGTTCCCTCGGCGCTCGCAGCTCAATTCCCTGAGCGGTGTAATCACTGGCTCTTGCTCCCGCCTCTGTATACGTCTAGCCCCGAAGCTATGATTAACTTAATTCCCATATTCGCTCACCGTGAGAAAGCTTATATAAAAGCTCACGCTCGTAGTGGTCGTCAACGAGAAGCACCCACAGCGTGACCAGATGGAAGTGCTATAAAATGCAGTCCGAGGTGGGCCGCGTTTTCGCGAACGTGGAGGCTTTAGGGACACTTGTTGTAGCGTTCCTGCGGTCCGTCCCGGAAAGCAGAATATGTAGGAGCTAATGGGGTCTGAGGAAGGTGGAAATGTGGCCTGAGGGGCTGCAGCCGGTGTGAGGGGCCCTGATTTATGATCCAGCACATAAAATGCTCAGTAATGCCACGCCACAGCTGAACTCAATTTCAGCCCGGGCTCGGGTGTTAACAAGGGTAGACAAGCTATTTAGCAGAGGTTTAACACCACCACGGGCTGTTGTTCTTACAGTAATCTGCATAGGCGATTTGAGAGTATCCCCACGCACCTGGTGGAGATTGTCACGGGGCACGTAAGTTCGAACGGGGGCAAAGCGTTAAAGTCGTCGACTCGTTCCGCGCTCAAATGAATCGACTTGACTTCCTTCCCCCCGGCCAAGCCATGTGTAGGCCCTCGGGGGAACCATATCTTTAACTCTGGAAAGGATGCTGATGTTTATTTAAATACGGCCTCATCAGTGGGCCTTAATAAATCAACCTGCCTTCATGATGTCATAATCAGTGAGATCATCCTCTATAGAGGTGAAATTCACCATCTATGGAACATTCCACAGGCCCGAGCACAGGGGGGCTTGACTTACGGCCCTTGGGAGCCACACACACTGATCAAACCGGATAAATAAACCACCGCAGTCAGATGTCATATTAACCAGCCGTCGTGGATGGAAGGGCACACGCTGTGTGGCAAGACTGTTTTTGGCTGCACATGACCTCATCGTGCCAACGTATTCCCAGTAGGCACAACAAAGCATTCTGAACTTCGTGATTAGTTTATAGTCCAGCGATTTCCACTTTCCAGCGCATGAAACAAAAAGTTGTTTTTCAACTCTAAACGACCATTTATTTTTCTCTGAATAATTAGAGCTCAATTTCTTGCTCATCAGAGATGTAATGGAAGGAGGTACGAGAGGAACCGGGACTCAACGTCTGAGGCTCTGGCTCAAGCTCAAGATTCACAAGGGAAATAATCATCGCACGGCCTTATATTTGATCAACGCTAAAGGGCCCAAGGTTTCATGTGTAATTTCTTATGGTTTATACATTTAGCAGCTGGAAGGCTCATGGGTCGGATCTAACCATCCTTTAGACTTCGCATTCTTGGCTCGCAGAGAGACAGAAACCAAAGCCCGCCGGTTATTGTCGGAATGTGTAGCATTGAAAAGCGATAGCGCTGGCCCTTGAGTGACGCTCACAAAACAAACAATTACCAATGAGCGACGGATGATAGCGTATCTCCAGGACTGGAAAGACGAGAGCTAACAGCCGGTAAAAGAGGAAGCCCGGCTGGCAGAACAGGAAATGTTGTGTTTATGCAGAAGGTGTTTTAGCTAAATTAGGGGGTCGGAACAGCAGACTCTTCAGGATAGCAGTTACGGCTCAGGGAATATGGCAGCACAGTAATTGTAACTCAGAGATACACTTTCGTGCGTTATCTACTTCAAAAGGATAGTTCTGGTCCTTGATTTCGATTGGTTAAGCCACATTCTAAGCTGTTGTAAATTAAGGCTGAAATGCACTACATGACTTTTAAAATCTGAACGGATTTTTAAAACACTAGGCATCATACGCTTACCGACTTTGTAAGTAGTGGCAAAGGAAAACTGGCCATTATACACTACACGACTGAGGATGATACACTAGCAGACTTTCAAGTTGTTCCGATCACAACAAACTCAACAAACAAATGAAAACAATATGTGTTCTAAAATCGGCTGAAAATATGAAACATGTTTGATTCCATCCAGCCGGAGGATATCAAAGTCTGAAGCTAAAAAATCGGAGCCTGTGACCATCATACACTACGCGATTTTCTGTGGAATCTGTCAACTCTAATCTGCAGACTGGCTCTGACTTTTGGCAACTAGTTATCAACTTCTCCAAACTGTAAATCAGCGGAAAATTTAGGGCAAAAAAATGGGGCAAAAATTGTAGTGTATTCCAGGCTTTACTCTACAAACATATACCTTTGTTTACGTTTGTGTGTTGCTCGGCAACCACTTTGTTTCTGAGGAACTACATTGTTTGGCGGAAGAATAATGTTTTTATTAATATCATCACACTTTATTTGCTCTGTTTTATTTAGTGAAATCTAAATCTTTTGTAAAAGCAATAGCTGTTATAAATACACTGTAAACCACGGCTTCTTGGGGCTTATTGTTTTATTATAAAACAAGTAGTTCCGGTCATTGATTTTGATTGGTTGAGCCGCATTCGAAGCTGTTGTAAATTACTCTACAAACATACACCTTTGTTTACGTTTGTGTGTTGTTCTGCAACCACTTCGTTGCAACCACAACCGTTTCTGAGGAACTACATTGTTTGGCGTTGTTAGACACGACGCAAAGCAAAGTGCCTAAAACCCCCTTAGATGTTATAATTCAATGTAAACCACGGCTTTACGGGGCTTATTGCTTTTATAAATGGTTATTCCATATATGTAGTATATGGCATATAAAGTGTAATGATATTAATAAAAACATTATTCTTCACAAACACACAAATGCAAACAAAGGTGTATGTTTGTAGAGTATTTTACAACGGCTTAGAACATGGCTCAACTAATCAGAATCAAGGACCGGAACTATCCGTTTTATAATAATGTTTTCATTAATATCATTACACTTTATTTGCTGTTTTATTTTGTAAATCCTAACTGCGTATATGGAATAACCGTTTTATAAAAGCAAGAAGCCCCGTGAAGCCATGGTTTACAGTGAATTTATAACAGCGAAGGGGGTTTTAGGCACTCTGCTTCATGTCGTGTCTAACAACACCCCTTATCTGTTATAAATTCACTGTAAACCACGGTTTCTTGGGGCTTATTGCTTTATTTTAGTGCATATTAGATACTAATATGAACCCTTAAAGGGTACAAAGTTGTCCCTACGAGGGAAAAACCCCAGTAAAAGCTTTGTTGTACCTTTGTTTAATGCAGTGTTAATCAAACTGCCACTTTTGCGGTTATTTTTGACAGAATGTACATTGGCTTTTTTTGTGGGCATTTGTAATTGAAGTTGGTGTAATCACTGTGCATATATATATATATATATATATATATATATATATATAC